>JAHWFP010181104.1:1726-16265 GCA_023313725.1 Lithobius niger | reverse complement strand
CCCCCCCCCCCCCCCCCCCCCCCCCCCCCCCCCCCCCACACCGCTCAATCTTGTTTGTTAGAACCTATAAGCTAGTCTGTGTTGGTTTTCTTCCTCCATAGAGCGAGTTAATGAATTGTAAAAAACAGAATTCATCGACGGCACTCACAAATGTTATATTCATTTACTTTTTCATTACCGCAAGGAAAGTCGACGAACGTAAAACAAAATCTCGTCTGAAATATAGTATACATCGTTTGAACGCCATTTGTAGAGGGTTTTTGGTGTAACTTAAGGACCGTTTCCCGTGTTAACTCGATTCACCCATAAGAGAATCCACCAAATTTCCAATAAGGATCGGCCTTAAAAACTAACATAATAACCTAAGAAAAGGCCGCCAAGGTTAACCCTATTTATTTACAGACTCCACATTGTTGTAGCCGTGCATATAATCTTCGATTACCGAACGGCGGTAACAATTAACTACACGGCCATGCGTGCATTAACTTTGGTAACCGCACAGCAGATCGTGCATTAAATTTGGCGTACACTCTGAAGACGATGTGTACTGACAGTACACGTGAATGTGTACTTTCTCAGCCTCCACTCGAGTTGTGTACTGGCAGTACACAGTCTGTGCAGCGACAGTACACATTCTCGTCACAGCTTATGTACTACCAGTACACAAATTGTGTACTCTCAGCACACAGTTCGTGTGGAGGCTGAAAATGTACACATCCGTCTTTACAGTGTACGCATGGCACGGGGTTCAATAACGTGGTGTACTTAAGGACGGAAATGCCGACTGGTGGTTAGACGGCACTGAAACAAAACGGAAATAACTCCCCCACCCCCCTTTCCGTAAAGAAAAAACCCGATCGTACGCTTATCGTCGAATTGTGTGTAGTGATAATGTTGGCGATTTTGGCGTTATTGTAGGTTAGGTTAAGTTACCCCCAACCCTTAAAAAAAATAAGATTGCTCACTTAGCGATGAAGTTAGGTCAGTTACCTTGGCCCGAATTTACCAGGGCAGGGTGCTATTTAACTTGCTTTCCATGTATTGACATTTTTTATTTTGATGTTTCTGACGTCTAGTAAAAACTGATTATTTCTTGTAAATGATTTCCAGCAATTATTTCCACTAATTATATCTAGTAAAAACAAATCATTTCCGGGTAATAACAATTATTTCTGACCGGTGAAAAAAGTAGTAATTTGTTTTTCCTAACCGTTTTCCCGACCTAACCAAACGTAGGAGGGGAACTCGTCCCAGTTGATGTTATTGCAGGTTCGGTCAGGTAGTTGCCTTGGCTGAAATTTCACCGGGCAAGATACGGATTGAAGAGAAGGACGAGTGACCTGCAATGTTTTAAGAGTTAGCAAATTGGTTCAGCAAAGATCGACGTCATAATCTGCAAAGGGTCGAGTGCAAAGTATATCGGAGGAAACAATGCTGCAACAATGCAATAACAATGCAATAAACAACAATTTATTCTCCCTATTGCATTGTAAAAGACAACGTGCAATGGTAACAAACAACAATGTCTTTTCCCCGTTACGTTGTACTCGGTTTGATGAAGTAAATTGGGCTTCAATGAGAAGGAAGATAAAATGCGATTCCAGCAATTCCAGCTTCATTGCGTATATTTTCGCCAACCTGCTACAGGAGTATTAAGTACAGATGCAATATACTGCAGAACTTTAAAACACACAAAAAAATTGCGCAGTTAGATTCAGTACAAAAATGAAAAACGTAGAGGCGCGATCGAGGGGGGAGGGGGAATATACGGGGGTGTAGGGAGGGCAACACAAATAGATAGTGGTGAAATGAATCAGAGGATGCGATGATTGAGTGAGCGAAGCATATGAAAATCACCGTTTGTTAGCAACCTCGGGGGAAAAAACCTCGGGGGGCAGCGTACTTCCGTTCTCCAGATTTCTTCCTACAGGTAAAAAACCTGCATTACTTAAATTACACATTTCTCTGGGGCGCTTTACTTCTAGATGTACAACTATTAAGTAATAGTTTGTATTTACTATCAAAAAAGGTAATAATGTGATATAATTAGGTTTAGGTAGATGTCCTAAACACCAACAATATCACAAACATCAAAATAAAAAATGCAGTGAACGGCGTGAAAAGTCGGGCAATTCGTTTTTGTCTTCTCTTTTTTTTTTTTTTTTAGCTCGGTGCCCTCTTTTTTTGAAGCTTGGTTTCCATGAACCAAGTTTCTATAGGCTAGCAGGAGAGGTCGGCAGGTTACGATCTCTCCTCATGACCGACGGTCGCTATACCAATTAATTTACTCTACGCATGCGCACACTTCGTCTGCTCGCCATGGCAACGGACGCAAGCTGGCTAACGTCATAATGGGCGCGTTGGAGTGGATGATTCAAGCGCTCGCGATACGATAACAGTATACCGGAAGTGAAAAATAGTCAAAGTGCAACCGAGATCGCATCTTCAAATGCTCTAGTCCTGGTGCCAGGACCCAAGTACCAAACACTAGAGTCCCGGCTCGGCGACGTTTCGCCTTGCTTACGTCGTAGGGATCACGTGATCGTGGTTCCTCGCGTCCACTGCTGTGGTTCCGCGCGTCCAGACACACGCGTCCACCGGAACGTTATCCTCACTCAACGAACGTGCACGAAGGTTGTGCTAAATGGTGGCGGATTGGTATTCACGTTTTGTTATAAATATTTCTTTTGTGTGCTTTGGTGTGAAACACGTAATTTGTGTGAATCTAGCATGAGCAACAATACTTAATTGTTCCCCATCCAACAGTTATTTTATTAGTGGTCAATGTTGGTTTGGATAAATAAATATTTGGTTCCGTTCCGAGTATATACGTCTATAGAGCAGTGACACGACGTAGTATTATTGTGTATAACTCTATGGTGGAGCCTTAATGGGTTAGCTCCAAGGGGCACTGCAGAGAGAAACAGAAGGGCGTCATACGGAATCCGATGCTGTGAAGAGTGATTTCTTAGACCTAAGACGCGCGATTTTTGTTGTTGGAGAAAACAACGTTATTTTAAGCCTAAGAAATCCGCTCTTCCGTTGTTTTTCCCTCCATTTTTATGTAGTGCACCTTGTAGTTATGTCCTCTAAAACCCGTACTGGTGCCAATATGGCGGCAAATTTCACTACTCTATTGGGGTCAGCAGCTGCTGTCCCAATACCTATAGGTGTGAGCCGCCGCCACTGGTCTAAAATCAAATGCGACACACATCGTCGCTGGTTAATTAATTTTCCGGCGTGCTGCGCCAATAATTCTACCATTGTTTTTAATTACCATTGTCTTAATTAACATTTAATTCTGCCATTGTTTTTTAATTAACCTTTCTACCACCACACAAAAAATCGTACTATCTTTTTTCTTTTTTCTTGGGGGGGGGGGGGGGGGACCCCCCACCATTACAGTACGTTGCACAATATAGCCTTTGCCTTCAAATTTTCAACAACACTACACGCATTACACATACCATACAAGACCAAGCTTCACAGATCACAGCTGTGTTCATGTTTTAATGCTGTGGATTTGGTTTGCGTTTCTGATTTATAAATTTAAAATGTAAAATCGTCTTCAAATGTGAGTGATGTATGATTAATAAATACAAATGTGAATCATTTTCTGGGCAGGGAACGGTGTACGGTGCTCACCACCCTGCTGTCTCCGTCCACCTTCGTTGAAGAAATTTTATTTATTTATTATTTTATTTAAATACTTATATCTTGCCAGATAAAATACTAAAGTAGGAGTAGTTTCACGGTACTGCGCTGCTGTTGAAATTGTACAACGTATAGTGCTTAAACAATCCAGCGGCTTTGAAATTAACGTTTGTGCAATTAAACCATACGCAATGGTTGTTTGCCGTGACGTCACCACGAGTTAGCCAATGACAAACGAGAACAACGGCTATTTGGCCGCCTGATTGGACTAGCCCAGTCACGTGATATGCACGTCACAGCAAACAGCCATGGCGCGTGGTATAGTAACACCTGAAGACACCTTATCTCTCGTCCCTTTTTAAATCTTGAATTTGTACAACGGAAATGCATTATAACTGCGTCGAAGAAGAGGGAATGCGCAAAGTTTGCTGGTTAATAGGGTTAACCCTGGCGTCCCTTGTTGGCTTAACGATACCACTGCTTTTTGAGGTTGGCCCTTTTGGGAAGGGTCTTAGGAAGGGGGGAGGGGGTCACCTGCCCTCTTTGCCACCCCACCACCCTGTCCCCAAGGTTGTACCAATGGTTGCACTGCTGTTTTAGAAATCGAGCAGCAGAGAACTCTGTACGTAAATTACGAGTAAAGAAAAGAAATTGTATCATTTGTTGATGTCCATGAGATGTGCTTAATATTATGTTTTTTTATGTATAATCTCTGTTACTGCTCACCTACGATGTTTAATTCATTTTTATTTTAGTTACACGATGAGGAGACCAAGTTTCCAACTGATGTGTACTGCTGTATTAGTGGTAGTGATGTTGTTTATAACAGGTTAGTTTTGACTAGCTGACCGAGTCAGCGAGAAGACCTTGGTCTCGTTTTAAAATACGATGTAGTATTTGTTGCGGATGTCTATCTGCGTGTTCCACAACGACGGCCAAACGAACAGACCCGATTCGAACGAAATTTGGTAGACATATTTTTGGAAATAAGAAGGACGTATGTCATTAAACAAACAAGAAATCAAAAGGGAAAGGCTTTAATGATGCAAACATACAGTAAGGCCAGTCTGTATTGCTACTATCTACTTTTTTTTAACAAATGTAATTATGTACATGATTTTTTGATAAATTTTTGCTGGGGTGGGTGGGGGGGGGGGGGGGGGGGAGCAAGCGAAAATTTGGGCAACGCCCTGAGCAGTAATCATGTAAGTAGAATTATGTATGTATCTTGGTTACATAAGCTATTCCGAATTACGTTTTTCTTCATGAAAGATACTTATCAAGTTAAGAGATGGAAATTGAAAGGCATACAAAATTATTACCTTGTGACATCTAACCCGTTGCTTAGACTAAAACGAACTATCTTCAGAATTAAATGTTCTTCCGTGTCTTTTAATGTTCGTCTGATTATTTGTGCCACAGATTTCTATGGCTGATAGCATGAATCGATTCAAATGAAATTTTGCAGATTTATCTGTTGAACTAACATTGAACTTCAATATTTTTTCAATGAAAACAGCCTTAGGGAGTGCGGGTGAGGATTCCACCTAAAGCCAGGTTCAATGGCAATTTCATATAGTTTTAACTCAATAATTTGGGATTGTGTGGGCCGATTCAAACGAAAATTGGTAGCAAGGTTTGGTGGTGGCCAGGAGGGGAGGCGGGGGAGAGGGGGGTCCAGTGAGCAGCCATTTTGGGGATATTGATATACAACACCACCACATCAACAAAACACACCACTTTATAGCAACAATACAACTCGTGAACCATTCCTATTACTACTAAGCTGGCAAGTCAACTCAAGCTCTGATTCCTGCTACGGAATTTTAGTCTTGGCGAGCTCTTGTTTGAAGATGCAGGTCGTCTCTGGTGGCACTACCGTTCGTTACTTTAACCTGAAGGCACAATTGTGTAAATCCCGTGACCGTCACTTGTAACGACCCGGCGTTTCTGCAACTTATGGCTTGCTCAAGTCGTCTAATCTCTTGACCATATGACGTCTCCAGGTAAAAATTTTGCTTTACTGGCTTTCTTAATGTAAGGCTTTAATTACATAAACTTCGGCCATTCAATAGTTTCTCGTATATTTGCTTTTGTTAGGTCCAGGGCTGTTTGAAACACTTGACCTTTCGTCAAAACAAAAGGCTTCTCATCCATTGTTTGTGGGGCAAGCAAGAATCTGGCAAGGCTTGTTCATAGAACGCACCACTATCAATTGCTGCTGTCATCTGGCAAGGCTTGTTCATAGAATGCGACACTATCAATTGCTGCTTTCATCTGGCAAGGCTTGTTCATAGAACTCGCCACTCAATTGCTGCTTTCATCTGGCAAGGCTTGTTCATAGAACTCACCACTATCAATTGCTGCTTTCATCTAGCAAGGCTTGTTTATAGAACCCACCCTATCAATTGCTGCTTTCATCTGGCAAGGCTTGTTCATAGAACCCACCACTATCAATTGCTGTTTTCATCTGGCAAGGCGTGTTCATAGAACGCACCCATATCAATTGCTGCTTTCACCTGGCAAGGCTTGTTCGTAGAACGCACCACTGTCAATTGCTGCTTTCATCTGGCAAGGTTTGTTCATAGAACTCGCCACTATCAATTGCTGCTTTCATCTGGCAAGGCATGTTCATAGATTGCACCACTATCAATTGCTGCTTTCAATCACCTTTTTGATGATGTTGCAAGATTTTCAGCAAGGCCATTCATAACGAGAATGGAGAGCGCCAGTTATATGTGCAATACCATTACTTTTCATGAAGGCAGAAAATTCATAACACCACTGTGATTCATTGTCAGTCAAGAAAACATGTGACAAGTCATCAGAACAAAATAATTTGTGTAACAGTATTATGATACTCTCAGATGTGGTGGAGTTCACACAAAATATTTCAGGGCACTTAAAGAAAGCACAGTGACTATAAAAAAAGGTTTCCCCAATGGGCCCACACAAATCGGAAGGACCATCGCGCAGCAGTCATTAGGCCAAGGCCACACATTTATAGGTGTTTGCCTATTTTCTTCTTTATCTTGCTGGCAAACTTTTTCTACGTCAAAAATCGACTTTTGCCACCAAACGTGAGTAAGGACAAATGCCTTAATTCGAAGAACTCCACTGTGACCCATATGCCCTGTGGATTCGCATATATGTAAGACATTTGGAATAACAGGTTGGCTCCCCCAAAATAAACAATTTTGTTCAAAACTAATAGCCTACTGATTTCACACTATACTAAATTCGTCTCGCGCCGGGCGCATGCCGGCGCGCGCCGATTGAGAACCAACCCTGGGCAGCTCGTTTCGAATTTCACATTAAAAAATTCGTAGCGGCCGTGTTTTGTGCATCTAGCGGTAGGGGGGATTCGTGCAGTCCTTATCCCATATCAGTAGGACTGCGTAGGGGAGCAGCACGAGAAAGAAAGGTCTTTTGTGCGGGTATAAGGATAATATGTGAGGATTATCTGCCGGCGCGCGCCAGCACGCTTTCCTGTAGCGTCCAAGCTGGCTCGCAAATAACCGACCGGTGCGAGACGCATTTAGTAGTGTGAAATGGTGAGCGGGCGCTCGGCGCGAGACGAATTTAGTAGTGTGAAATGGTGAGCGTGCGCTCGGCGCGAGACGAATTTAGTAGTGTGAAATGGTAAGCGCGCGCTCGGCGCGAGACGAATTTAGTAGTATGAAATGGTGAGCGCGCGCTCGGCGCGAGACGAATTTAGTAGTGTGAAATCAGTAGTGTGAAATCTGACTTTCATAGGGTTTGAGATTAGGATTGTTTCCACCATTTTGAGATCAACTAAGCGTAGTATACAACAAAACTTTAGCCTCCACTTTACCCTGTTTTGTACAATTTGCTGGTTGACATGGTAAAGCAGGTATGTACAATCAATTTGTTTGATATTCGAAACTTTCACAGTGCCTTGCTCATTTTTTATTTGTTTACTGGTACTAAAAAGTAATCTAAATAAATCATCTGCTGTATAATTTTTACTACCCTTGACGTATTCAATATCTTGAAATATATCCATTCAAAAAAAAAAAGCCAACAATTTTATTCTATAGCTGCAGTGATAGCTTTGGTAGGATTAAATATCCAAGCGAGTGTTGCTTAAGGTAAGTTTTGATCTTCAACAAAATTTGCTTTCCTAAACTTGTTACTTGTGCCCTTAAGCACAGGGCTGAGGTGCCCCCTTGACATCACAGAAGAAAAAAACAGCTTTTTTCTTTATATCTGCACTAACTTTTCACATGATAGGACTTATTATAACACGTGCATTTAACCCCATTTGTGCTAGGCCTTGCATTATTTTTACTTGGTTGGTCAGTCTTAACTCAGTCAGTCTTAATTTAATTTTATCCACTTTCTTTATCTTTGCCCATTTCCGAAGCACCTTTTTAAGCTGCTTCCATGCCGGTAGCTAATTCGTTAACTCTGGCCCCTATGTGGTTACCTTCACTTATTATGTGAAGGCAAACCAAGCAGAGCTACATAAAAATACAAACAACGTTTCGAAAATGATCAATTTTCGTCTTCAGGTTAGCAATAAAATTAAAGCATGGCAAAAGCCACTAAGTCAACCTATGTTAAAAGCATAAAACAGACATTTAAAACGGCTAAAAACCGCCAATTTCTCCCCTCAAGAGAGGCAGAAATGGCAGCCGAAAAGCAACGACCCACCTGCTCCGTTGGATGCCACGTCGCAAAGCAAGGTGTATGCAAATCGGGGTCATGTGTTTCAAATGTGTGATGCATTCATTATGTGGGTTTTACAATATGCCTGGCAAAAGAGTCGAGTTTAAGGGATTTAATTACAGGAAAATATTCTTTTAGAAATTTATTATCTTATTTTGAGGGGAGAACTTGTCGGTTTTTATCCGTTTTAAATGTTTGTTTTATGCTTTTAATATAGGTTGACTTAGTGGCTTTTGCCATGCTTTAATTTTCGAAACGTTGTTTGTATTTTTATGTAGCACTGCTTGGTTTGCCTTCACATAATCTGTTACTGTGCTTTTTACTCCATTGCGTTACCTTCACTTAGCAGTTTTTTTTTTTACAGTAGTATTGTCTCTAAGTCCAGAGCTATAATGTCTCTAAGCCTAGCATCCAAATAACTACCAAATTAAGAGTTCAGTAAGATTTTTCAGGACTGAAATGTATTCCTGAATAGATTCAGAATCATTTCAATGTCTTTTCCAAAACCAATAACGCTTGAGTATTTTATTCGGGACTGGAACAAGGTAGTTCGTCATGTAAGGTACATACATCCTAAAAGGTTTTTTTTTTTTTTAATTTCGAAGTGCTGGACTACATTGGCTCTTTAATAACTTCAACAATGTATTGATTTCAACACTGTCAACTCATTGGTACTTATATTTTAGAATTATAGTTTATTCTTGAGAGGTTGCAGGTAATCGAGGGCAATTGTTTACAGAACTGCTATTTTACTTGCAACGGGAGTTTCTGAAATAAGTGCTGTAAAAATGGAAAAGATTTAATATACAGGAATTGCCAGAAACTTACCTAAAATATATTAGTATGATGGTAAAACAGCCAAACCAGCCTGTAAAAGTTGTTAAAGTGGTCAAGCATGTATATTTTGTGAGAGAACCATTTAATTGTAGGCCTATGTATATGAATAAATACAATGACTCGGGCTAATTGATGAAGTATTGTACACAAGAATTGTTGGCAATTTCAGTGCTCCTATTTTCATTGTTTTGTGATCCGTGTGTAAAAGATCCCTATTTCTCTTTTAGGAAGGATGTTTAGTTTCCAGAATTTTGTTCAACAACTTCATGATGATCAGAAGTCGGAAGAGGATTCTTTTGACATTGTTGGGAAACGTCAAGACGATCCGACACTGATCGAATACGTTCGTCGCCAAATCAAGCCACCATCTGTATTTCCATATGCTTTAGTCCAACCACATTTACACGAATTTTCCACATTTCCAACACAATTCGTTCATATTAAGAAATTGTTTGGAGAAATGGTGAGTATTCGAATTATAAATAATGATTCGTTGCATGGACAATTTTACTTTATTATTATTTGAATTTTTTTGAGCTTTAAGTCAACTGAAGCAATCTAACGCTTGTGTAGATGAACCTCCAAAATTTTAAAACTACTGGAAGGGTTACGTCCCGTTTCGCCAAATCCCGTTTTGAGAAAAACCAAGCAGTTTAAACGCTTTTGCCTAAATTGCAAATTCCTTTTCTCCTAATCCCGTTACACCAAATATCATTCATGAAATTTTAGGCACACGAAATTTAATACATTATTCTTGTGTAACGGTCAAACATTTATAGACAAACACCCGTTTCGCAATTACGTGCCTTGCTCGTGCTGCTTCGCCACTGCGGCTAAATACGTAACATCAAAACCGCAACTAATAAAAAATTCCGTCCAATTCAGCATGCCTCTATAATTTTTGCGGCGTTCTAGAAAGCGCATTTTAACAACGGTCTTTTAAAAACTCCTCGAATTCTGTGCATGGTTACAAAATTCGGGAAATGCGTTTCACCCACTGTGATGTCCTAGGCGGGGACACACCTTAGCCCAGCGTGGGCACCAATGGTAATAAACACACGGACTACCAGAGTGTAGGCTACAGCTGATAAGACAGCGAACTTCCTGTTTACTTCTCTTTAAATACAATTATAACAGGAAGTCATGTGATGCAACTTAATACAATGTATAATTATAGAAGAGCATATTAGTAGTTAAAGGGGTATCTTGGTAGGGTTAACATATTGACATGAAATTGATGGCTGCCATTGTGGAGCACACAAGTGACGACTCCACAATGCAGCGAGCGAAAAAAAAAACAGAAAAAAAAATAATCTAAGCCTAGCTGGAAATAAAATTATGATTACGAAGGCAAGATGTATTTTTTAGTGCACTACCTATTTTTAAAGAAAGATACATAATTTTTCGCTTTCGAGGAAAAACTAAACACTATTTTTGAAAGCTGTTTTACAAAAATAAAGAACTGAAGATGTACATGATTAAGCAAAAAATTAAACATTAATAAACTGGCTGAAAACTTGCCAGTTTTAAATTTCTGTTTTGGTTTCTAGAGCAATTTTACAATAACTTTTAATGTTGTTTTAATTTTCATAGCCTTTTTTGGTTAATTTTCTTTTTGCAGCAACCATTTCTGCAGCTGAAACGCTACAGCGTTGCTGTGGACAAACATCTGGATTAGGCTTCACCGGAGTGTGAATTGCGGCTCCAAGCAATTTTTTGTTCCGATGTCGGAAGTGTTTAGGTACATGAAAAGACAAAAAGATACAAAAAAGATAAAATCGTGAAATCAATTTTTCACACGAACAACAAAATACACTTACATTTTTACCTAATTTTAAAGGTGGACATTTTTAAAATTAACAGAGCCAATTCTCTGCACGAACAACTAGGGGACAAAACGTTTTAGCGTTACTCGCTACAGTTTAAAAAGAACTATCATTTAATTCACATATAACGGATTACAACAAAAAAAAACGAAGAAGTTGTAGCCAAATGGTAATTTTACAAAAAACTACAAATTGAGCTTGTCTGGAGCTCTACGCAGTCTCTTTGAACGATGAGCATTTTGAAGCTGCGCTGCAATGTCAACCTGTGTTGGTGAAAGCACAACTTTGCGTTTATTGGGATTCGGTTTCGCTTTTTTGTTAGCATGACCTGGCTTCGGTGGTGATTGCTTAGTGGACGGTGACGTAATAATCGATGGAGATTGTGACCTTTCTGGCTTAGAATTTCCTTCAAGAGGGGCGCTGGTAGTAGCCAAAGGTGATTGGTTATTTACGTTAGCAGACTCATCCACTTCGTGTGTGTGGGGTAATTTCGCTGGAGATTTCCTGCCACCTGGTGACTTGCGATGTAAATTCTCAGGTGATTTTGCAAGCTGTTCGATTGGTGGAATTTTTCCCTCAGTAACGGAAATTGACTTTCTGGATTGGCCGAGCGATCGACGCTCAGGAACTACGTCAGCGAAACTTGGCTTTTCACGTTGTTTGCCGCCAAAAGACATGCGTTTGAAATTTGAGTGATGTTGCTCATTATTATTCACGAAAGAATTACTGCTTTTCGTCGTCGAAACAAGTGCGTTTGGAGGCTGTTCTGGATAATCATTTTCCGCGGTATGTAACTTTAGCTGTTCGCGATGTTTGCGAATCGTATTACCGTTAGTATCAACGATAGTATAGGACTGATTTTCACATTTTTGGTTAACCATACCGACTGACCATAGCCTGTCATTTGTTGTTGAAAAGTCACGATACCAAACCTTTTCACCTATTTGATACGTTTTCAACTCACGATGGTGGGTGCTCTGTACTTGTTTTAATTGTTTACGGCGTACGGCTGCAATAGGGTCAGGGAACAATAAATCCAGCCGAGACTTTAATTCTCGGTTAAAATATAATTTTCCGGGTGTTGCTTGCGTGGTAGCGGAGATAGTGATTCGTGCTGATAACAAGTAAGAATTTATACTCTCTTGAATAGTAGACCCCTGTCGCCGCGCGGCCTTGTAGACTCTCTTGAAATTACGGACGTATACCTCAGCCAAACCGTTGGTCCAAGGCGCAAAACTTGGCCCGGTCATGTGCCTAATTCCGTTGGATTTTAACCAATTTTGGAATTCTGCTGACAAAAATTGGGCAGCATTGTCCGTAACTAAGCTGTCCATTAAACCATATAAAGCTATATGATTGTTTAAAACGTCAATGACACGCGCGGACGTTGTTGACTTCATTTTATGCACAAAAGGAATTTTTGAATGTGCGTCTACAAGAATGAAAAACATGTAATTGTCCATCGGGCCCAAAAAATCAGCGTGTAAGCGATTGTTGGGTTTTAGTGGATATTCCCACGTATGCTTAGGACCTGACGTTTGAGTATCTTTATACTCTTGACAATTTTGGCACGATTTGACTTTATTTTCAATGTCAGAGTCAATCTTAGGCCACCAGACTTTTTGTCTAGCTAAACTTTTCAATTTAACTATGCCTAAGTGAGCACTGTGTAGATCTTTCAAGATTTGTCTCCGCAAGGCCGTCGGCACCAGGACTCTATACCCCCAAAATAAGGTTTCGTTTTCGACAGAGATTTCAGCACGACGTGTGAAGTACGGTAACAGATCGGGAATTTCGCATTTGTCAGGCCAACCATGGTTCACATAACGATAAACTTTTGAAAGGATTTTATCACGTTTACTTTCAAGAACGAGTGTCTCGTTTAAAACTGGAAGATTAGAAATAGTTTCTAAAGCAAGAATATTGTACTGCTCTTCTGCTTTCTCGAATTCCTCGGTATTTGGGAGGGGAAGGCGCGATAAAGCGTCTGCCGTCAAATTAAGTTTACCGGGAATGTGTTCAAATTCGTAATCGTAAGCATTAAGCATCACTGCCCAACGCTGAACCCTGGCGGCTGCCATCTGCGGTATTCCTTTTTTAGGGCCAAAAATCCAAACTAAAGCCTTCTGATCAGACTGCAGTATGAATCGCTGACCATAAACGTATTCATGAAACCGTTTCACTCCCCAAGCCACGCTGAGCGCTTCCCGGTCAAAATGCGAGTAGCCTCTTTCCGCTTGAGTGAGTTTACGTGAAGCGAAAGCTATCGGCCGTGATTCACCGTTTTTCATGACATGCATCAGGCACGAGCCTATTCCGTAGGGTGAGCCGTCACAAACGAGTTTGAGCTTTAATTTCGGATCGTAATGAACCAGAACTTTTGATTTAAGAAATAATTCTTTTACTTTACTCACGGCTCGGTCGCATTCTGCCCCCCAAACCCACTTCACACTTGGGCTTAACAAACGTGTTACTGGTGACAGAATATGAGCGAGATTCGGTAGATATTTTGAGTAATGGTTTACAAAACCCAGAAAGCTCTGTCGCTCTTGAATACATGTTGGGTTAGGAGCGTTTGTGACTGCTTCGATAACCTCAGGGAGTGTATGCAAGCCTTCTGCATTTATCATGTGGCCTAAATATTTTAATTCAGGCCGCGACAGTTTGCACTTCTCGATCCTAAGTTTGGCTCCTGCATCTTGTAAAGCATTTAACAGTTTATTTAACGATTCGTCATGCTCACCCCCCTTCCCGCTCACCAGGATGTCATCATAAAACGGGAGACATTTGGGGATTTTACTGGTGACTTGAGTCATTACCCTCTGGAAAATTCCAGGACTGGACGCCAGGCCCAGGGGTACGCGAAGCCATCTAAACAAACCCAGGGGTGTATTTATTGTCAAAGCTTCTTGTGACTCTTTGTCGAGTTCAATTTGCAGAAATGCATCCTTAAGATCGATAAGGGAAAAAGTGTCACTGCCTGCTAATTCACTGAATAATTCTGCGGCCGTGGGAACTGGATAGTGGTCGACTTCGAGTTGAGGGTTCACGGTGGTTTTATAATCACCAATCACTCGGATTTGACCATCCGCTTTGTGAACTATGACGATCGGCGTAGACCACTGAGAAGTTTCCACAGGCTCTAGAATTCCAAGGCCAACCAATCTACGAATTTCTTGGTTAACCTTTTCTTTAAGTGCTAACGGAACCGGTCTTACACGACTGTACACAGGCTTGGCATCAGGTTTTAAATGAATTTTGGCTTTAAAATTCTTAAACTTACCCATGCCTTCAGAAAATAGCTCCGGGAAACCCTTCACTATTTCGGAAGTGTCAACTGGCGTAATGCTAGTTTTAATTTTCTTAACACTTTTCTTAGGTTTCACTTTCGTTTGTAGGTCGTAAAAAGGATGGAAATTAACTCGAAAAATAGAAAGCCAATCCTTTCCCATTAATGCAGGTTTATATAATTTTGAAACTAAAGCATCCAAATGTTCGATTTGACCTTGAACTTCAACCTTCAGACTTAC
>JAHWFP010181103.1:0-14869 GCA_023313725.1 Lithobius niger | reverse complement strand
GGGAGAGTTTTCTCTTACAGGTAGGTTATAATATAATAACGTCATTCTTTATCCCAAACTCCAGTGGTGATGCACGTAACAGCTATTGCTTACGATTAAACAAGAACTGAAAGCCAAATGGATCATTCTGTATTTATTGTTCATGAATGTGCCAAAATCTTAGTTTGGTGGAACGCACGTGCGCCTCTGACCGTTTGGATAAACAAAGCAAGGATAGTTTCATCATTCTCGGACATAATTATTTCTTATAACGATATTTGATAATTTTTTTGTTTTATTTTATTAATGGACGAGTCGATATTTGCTAACCGGGGTGGGGGTGCTGAATCATGGGGGAAGGGAAGAGGCAAGACAATTTTGGACCATTCGACGGTGGGGCCACGAAAATGTTGTGTTCAAAGTATTGGGGGGGGGGGGGTAGCAAATGTTAAGTAAACGGGTTATAACCTACTGCGCATCAACACAAGGATCAGGAAGTATACTTATACTTTATTTAGCCGTGTAGCAAACCACACTGTGGGGAAAAAAAGCCTGGAAAAAAAAGCAGAAGGGAGAAAGAGCCGAATTATTTGTTAATTATTTATTTTGTCATGTGTTTGTTATATAGTTGTCTTGTCTGGAATTTCACCTGGCAAGGTAAGGAGATTCAACAGGAAACACAATTTTTTTCTGCGGCTCTCTCCGTGGTTTCTTCTTCTTAACCTATTTTTTCCTAGATTTTATTTTACTAGATTCAACCTGAATATTTTACTAGTCTTCCTCCACAGTTGACGAGATTTGGCCCTGGTGATGTAACTAAGGAACGAATTCTAGGAAAGACAGAATCCAGGCTTTTTTTTACAACTGATTTTATTTTTGACTTTTCTGTAGCTTTAGTGGTAGGCCCCATCATTTACGGAAAAGCGGTATAAGCAGAATTTTAGAAAGGGGGGAGGGGGTGGAGGGAAGCACACTTGAAGAAAAGAGGCAAATAAACAAATATTTTGTGAACTTTTTGACCATGGACGAAACACTAAGTCGGTGTTTCATCCAAGGTTTAATTATTAATTAGGAATAAATTCAAAGGCTTACGCATATTGGGGGACGTGCAACTGCCCCTCTACCCAAAAAGAACTTTATTTAAACTCCAGATACCCGTTTTTCCTGTCCTTGCTTACCTATTGTGGAGTCGAGTCAGGGAATGGCGGCACAACACAAAACGGTCAAGGGGCAAACTACTTTTATACGTTGCCCCTGGAGAAAACAAAACGATCCAAGGACAGAGTAAAAAGGGCATGGCCCCCCCCCCCCCCCCCAAAAAAAAAAAGTAAATTTATTTCTGTCCAAAGTCTTGGACAAAAAAACGGTCCTGGGGATAACAAAACGGCCAAGGGGCAAAGCACAAAGTAGCAAGCAACCACCCCCCTCCCATATATTTATTTTTTGGGGGGGGAAGGGAGTTGCTTCCTACTTTCGTACTTTGCCCCTAGGCCGTTTTGTTACCCCCAGGAGGACAGTTTTTTTTGTGCCTCCCCACTCTCTGAGTCCCCGATGGGGAAAGAAGGGCAGGAAACCAAAGGGACTGATCACTTTCGACACAAAAAGTAAGATAAACGTCGAATACTGTTTGAAAAGACCTCATAATGTGATTCCCAAACACCTTGCGAGGTTGCTCTGTCGCATTCGGTCAACGAAACGTAAGCGACCATTTTTAAAAGCTTTGGGGATCGAGGTTAAGGTATTTTCGGTGCAACGGTACTTACGCTACAACACTTTGTTGCAAGTGATTACGGTACTGCTTGCCTCTACTTATAAAATTAAATATTTTTTTGATATGCACGTAACGCATGCAATGATACACTATCAAATTATTACAGTTGTTCGCTGAATAAATAGATATCCACGACATTTATTTGTGTAGAATTACTTGAGCTGCTATTCGCTTCCAATGGCATTCACGTCTATCTGTTGAATCCACTGCGATTAGTCATGCGCAGAGTCGTCAAGAGGTTCTGAGGAAGAAACGGGAATAATGAACAAAGGACATGGTTCATAAATCCCAGTTTTCAAAGAATCTTTCTTGTTTGCCAAAACATATTAACCTGATAATTTTAGCATTACATTCCTCGAATGTGATGGTTCCCTGGATGTTTTTCGATTGTGAGTATCCGCCTGCTTGCATGCTCCCTCAGCGCCTGCAGTCCTCCTCAATATAAAGCGGCAGCATGGCCGGTATCGCCATTCATTTTCCTCCATGAGGTTCACTTCGTTTCGTCGATCCCTGAAATTTTGGACTTTCGCTTTCGCGACATCTTCATGGCATCGGCCGAAAACGTTACCGCCCATGTCGGCCTTTCGGCCTCTGCTCTGACTTCGGACGCTGCGCTTCAACCTGCTCTCTTGCTCTCCCTCACGACCACTGGCCGACCGGTCATGACCGGGTCGGCCATGTCGCCATTGAAGAGGACGACTTACCGCTTCAAGACAGACAACGCACCCCGCCTCCACCCGACCTCACGGCTTAGAGGCGTCACGCCGTGACTACAGTGTGACCCGCAACGAAGCCCTTGTTCTTGTTGACACAGAATTTCGCCAGCACGCAAGAACGCAACCCTTGCCACCGCCGTCTTACCCCTCATCCATGAAGCGCGCCGACACTCAAGACTGGGTCGCTTCGACTACAAGTCAAGACAGCCACAAACGCCACTCGTCTACCCCTCCACCTGGAGCTAAACATCGCACGCGTTCGGCGCGTTCTGCCTTCGCGACACTTGTTTTCGCGACAACTGCTTTTGCGACACAGGATGTTGCAACGCCGTCTGCTCCCGACAATCTGTCGCAGTCAGCCTCATCCATGAAGCGAGGCAAAAAGAGGCATAGCCGCCGAATGATAGGTGGGCAAAAATTGACGATAAAAAGCAAATAATCCGAGTTGACGTCGGAGCTCCTTGACGCATGTAGGATCTGGAAAATCTTGAATCGTCTTCACTGCCGTTGGCTCAGGTCTCAGTTGGCCTGGTCGAAGTACGTGCCCGAGATAAGTTATTTCTTGAGCGCATAATTGAACCTTGTTAAGATTAGCAGTGAAGCCAGCATTTCCCAAACGTGTAAAAATGTCATGCAGATGTTCAATGTGCTAAGCGAATGAATTGCTGAACATGCACAGGTCATCAACAAAAACCATACAATGATGAAAAAGTGAGTCACCGAGTACTTCTTCTAAGATCCGGGCGAAAGTCGCTGGTACATTTTTAAGTCCAAAGGGCATGACGTTAAAAAAAATGAGCCCCGGTGGCAACGAAAACCGCTTTTAGCCTTGCTCTCATCATCCAATGGCACTTGCAAACACCCCTTGTTTAGATCTATAACTGAAAAATACTTTGCCTTCCCCAGGATACCCAAAATCTGAACGATGCGGTTTGGAGGCTGCGCGTCAAAAATAGAGGCATCGTTTAATTTTCTATGATCCACGCAGGTCCGCTTTTGCCCAGGGCAACCCTACTTAAGAGCAAGGACAGGGCAAGCCGCCCAGGGCGTAAAGCGGTTTTCTATAACTCCCAATTCCAACCACTTATCAATTTGTGCAGCAATAATTTTTCTTGAACCTTTGTTGTATGTCCAATGAGCTAAACGAATTGGCTTGGTGCCCTCTTCCAGAATGATAGAATGTTTTCCAACATGAGTGCGACCAAGCCGCGAAGTTAAGACTCTTTGATGCTGCTTCAGGCAAGTCCGCAGCAACTTCCGTTGAGAGTGAGTGCAGTCGGCTTTTGCGATGTGTGTTTCGATTTTCTGCCAATCTTTGCTCTCCTGGATTTCTTCTTCCGATGGTTGTTTGTGGCACGTATTTATTTCTGCATTATCATAGAATGAAGTAAATTTACCGTTACCAATTCGCCAACCACCAGCACGGATATCAGCAATGACGCCGGTCTTCCCCATGAAGTCGTGTCCGAGGACGAAATGATCGGTTGCACCGGGCAAAATTAACAGAGTATGAGGAGTCTTACGTCCATTGTCCCAATGTAAGACTACACGCACATAACGGGATCCAGAGATTTTACCGGAAGCCAACAGGAAGGTAATACGAGTGTAACGTAACTCATCCGCCATTGCCTGTAAACAGACCGAACTTGTAGCGCCTGTGTCGAGGAGCGATTTAATTGTTATGCCGCCAACAGTGACAGTCATCAAAGGGTGAGCACCGTTCTGAGTTTCCCTGTCCAATTTATGAGCCCGGTTAGAGGCAGATACTTTAACGTATTTCATCACTCCCGGCTCTAAACCTTCCATTACTCTCCAATCTTGTGAAGTGTTTACGGCCGTGCGGCGTCTTTTTGCCGACGGCCGCCCAGTCCGTTTTTTTGGCACGAGGTCCGGACACTGTGGACGATAATGACCCTCCACACCGCACTCATGACACGTGACACTTTTTCTTTTATCACCAGCCGGTGAATTTTTAACATCCCTTAAAGGTGCTCCATCTTGCCTCTGATGTTGGGGAAGCGGTGGGGGTCGGGGTGGAGCTGCAGGGCATTGTTGATTACCGACAGTACGAGACTACGCATATTTTTTCCCCTTAAAATCCCCTAGGATCCAAACTTTGCATAGTACAAGATGGAACACCATTGCCTAGGCTCGGACGAGCATCATACAAAGATTCATTAGCCTGAACTGGCTTGTAGTTATAGGCCTGTTCCTCTTGCTGTTTTTGTCGTTCATTATCGCGTGGGCGCGACGGCGGTTGCCAAGATAAACTCGGTTCGATAGACTCTGCAGGGGGCGGAACCCTGTACAAGCGTTGTTTAAGTAAGAACCGAGAAAGCACAGATCCTTCCTCCGCAAGATGCTTTAACGGCGTAGTAGAATATCGAAGTGGATTGAGAAAATGCCTACTAGCAGTCAGTTGCTAGCCCTCGTGAGGAACTCTTCGCTGCAGAGGTTGCTTTCGCTGGCTGAGTACTGTTTTGCGGCGAAGACACAGCTGTAATTTGTGTCACTCGGTTGGCCTGCCCCTTTGAAGAAGTTGAAGTTGAATCTTGTACTCAGTGGTGGCTCTGATGTAGTCGTGTGGAGCAGGAGTATTTTGATGATGTATTTGCGGGTGTTGTGCCTGGTGCGTGGTGTTTTGTGCTTGATGTCAGGTGTGATGTGTGTTGTATGCTTTGTGATAGCCCAGTGCGCAGTTACCCCCAGAGTATCAAGTTGAGAAGGAACACTGAGGAACGATGAAGAACGCCGTGAAGGGGGTGGTAGCTTCTGCATGCACTGGTGTGGTAATGACTGGTTTCTTATAGTAGCAATGGTAGGAGGTGGGAGGAATGCGATCAGTAGTAGGTGTGTGTTTCAGTTTTGTTGTAATTAGATAGGGGCGCATGACAACAGGCCACGGCCTCTGTAAATAATATGAATGAATAAAAGAATGAAAGAATCCGTGTTTCACTGCTAAACGCTTAGTTTTAAACCTAACTGAGCTACGTTGCCAATTTCGAGGCGTATCGAAATTGGTAGCTAGAAATGATAGAATGGTGTATTTATTTCGTAGATGCAGGCTTTCAGAGCCGACCTGAATTGTTTCAAAGTGGGCAGCAACAATCACTGCATGCACGCGCGTGCATACCATTGGAAATGGAAAAAAAATTACTGGCAGCAATTATTCACCCACACCAAGTTAGGCAACAAACATCATATCAATTCAATTGTCGAGGTCATAAACCATTGCAGCCCAACGCCATAGCCATTAAAAAGGTGTACACGGATTACAAACAAAAACGTCAAGCGCGTCGTAAAAAAGGGTTATATGATTGAAGCTTTACTTGTTAAAATGTACGCGGATAAAAATTTATGATTTTTACTAGAAATAAGCAAATGTAGATTCAGAAAACTGTGTCAGTTTAAGTGCTGTTGTACTTTCACAATAATTTAATTGGTAAAGCACAACAGCACTTACACAAATGCAATTTTCTGAATTGTACATTTGCTTATTTCAATTAAAAATCATCAATTTTTATCCGTGTACATTTTAACAAGTAAAGTGAAACTTCAATCATATAATCCCTTTTTTAACAGCACACTTGACGTTTTTTTTGTTTATAAATGATCGGCGGTCCATGGCTGTACTAATGAACACGACTCCGTTGCTTAGCAA
Source organism: Lithobius niger (assembly GCA_023313725.1). Taxonomy (NCBI): domain Eukaryota; kingdom Metazoa; phylum Arthropoda; class Chilopoda; order Lithobiomorpha; family Lithobiidae; genus Lithobius; species Lithobius niger. The sequence continues at coordinate 8,742 of JAHWFP010181103.1, read as the reverse complement.
CGCCGTCGGCAACGTAGCTTCGAGGCAGCCATATTGTCAACCCTCTTAATGCTGCTATAGGTCAGGCCGTATTACTGGCTATACGCACTGAGGCAGAGTCTTAATATCAGTATCGGATTGGCACTCCCGGGAACACGGGGATCCCGGGGAGGCCTCAAACTATGGGAGGCACTTCATAACAAATTTGTATTTTTAATTGAAATTTATTGCATGCAAAGTTCATACGAATAATTGCATCCCTAAGTTGCAGGAAAACGTTTCACATTCACGCCGCTTTCTTTAAAATACACTAGCTTGCAGGTAACCGCCCAGGTCCCCCTCTCCGCACACTGACACTAAAAACCCTTGTTTTAAAGAAATATTTGTAACTACTCACGATTGATTTCAAGATATACTCGAGTACAATTCACTCCTTACTGCACCGCTAGGGGTCTGTACACAGAGTAGCACTGACAAGTTGCAGCCTGTCAGCCCTAACGTTCAGCTCCAGGAGGACCAACCTTTCGAGATGTTCCTCCTTCACCAACTGGTTCTTCGGTTGCCCAACTCCCACGTTTTATACTGCGGGCAGAACAATAGAAGTGGCCTGACATAACATAACATTGGGTAACCGGCTAACTGGTACGAGCCGGTCCTAACTGGTTTGAGCAGGAGGGCTGGCTCGCTACCCGGCTGTGGGGGGTTAGTCCAAGTTCCGGATTGGGCGGAAGTTAGCTGAACGCTCAAGCAGCTTATGTAACTGCAAGGTGCACTACGAGCGTTCACTCTTATTGCGCCCTGCTATACGTAAATAGCATGTTACATCTCCCCCACTCTAAGTTTTCGCTTAGGATAAGGGAGACCTACCTCTTGATACTCTGGTCCCTTCATCCTGCAATAAGGTTTACAAATTATTCCAAGTTCATTTATTTCATAAATGCCCTAATGTACAGAGCTTTACGAATTGCCCTGTCACAATCTTTGCAAACTCCTGCTCTAACAAGCCTGCAAAACAACAAAATTTAACAATCAAACGTAACCAATAACAACAACAAAAAAACAACGACAAAATCCACCACCCAAAGAAACTGAAGATTGTCCTTCTTTACACGCTTCACCGTCCACCAAGAAGCACTTTCACCATCGAAGTTGGTTCTACACACCTCTTCCCAGGTGTCTCCTCCTCTTCTGCCCTCCTGTAGGTAGGGCTCCCTGCCTGCCCAAGAAGCTTCCGAAGGATTTCTTTAAATGGGCCAAGACACGACACCCCAGCTACACTTCTGTGTCCGAAGATTCAACCCTGTTGAGCCTGCAGACCCCATCTTCCCCGGAGAACTACTTCTTCCCACGTGGCTATAATGTACACTCACTCCTCCAAGATTCACGTCGCCGCCATATAGTCTCTCCACGCTCTCTGTACTATATTTACACCACACTGCAGTGTCATTTGGGTTTTCTCCCGACGTGCGGCTCCACCAGGGTTTTGTACATGCACCTCAGTGCTTCATGCCTGTACCTTGACGCTTCCATCTGGATGTCTTGAAGGGCAGCCATTTGTACTCCCATGTTGCCAACACCTCGTTGCCTTCCCCAAAGTCCATTCATCGAAAACAAGTTCGAAGTCCTTCAACGCTCAACTTCACACACCAAACGTAGTGTCTCGAATCACTCCATCCACCGCTACTTCCGACCACCACACGTAGTCAGCATTGCTGCTCTCCACACAGTCCTATCTGTGAATTCCACACACCAGCACTCCTCTTGCAGTCCATCTGTAACACCACGAAGTACGCACACTTCACCAAAGGTCCTCGATAACACAAACTCCTTCTTTGTCTTCGTTCACCAGAACAAATCCCATACGTGCTTCTTACGTCCCTCGATGACTCCATGGTGGTCCCATCCGTCGGTTGTGCCCTCTCGAGCGGACGAGCAAATGGAAGCCACCTCCGAGTTTACTGCAAAGCACGTTCAGCAACCAGATAGCCAGTGAGAGAGAGGAAAAATTGGCGCTCCCTCCACTGCCCTCGTAGTGTGCAGTTAAGGGTCTTTTTCACCCTTTTCTGCTCACTTGCTGGGATAAGTAATGTCCAAATTTTCAGCAGAAATTCCGAAATTGCGGTCGTCCGGAGTGCCTCTGGTTTCAAGGGGGGTTTGGTCGCCACACCACCTTCCCTATCAAGCATCGAACACTCTACCCCAATCCGTTCTTTCAATCTAAATCCTCAATCCATCTTCATAGATTGTACCCTTAGACCGCGGCACTCACGTGTTGGTAAAGTGCAACTGGCCAAACGCCACTACAGCGAGCCTACAGCTTTAATCAAACACGCTACGTAGCGCTGGCCTCGCACTGCCATCCCGCATGCGGGTAGAGTTCCCCACTGGGGTTCGCCCACATTTAAAAAGAACTACTGTCGTAGCCTATATATGTCACCACGCTTAGTGACCAGGCGCCGAGAGTGTCGTACCCCCATACCGCATCTTTTACGGAATAAATCATTCTATTGGGATCGCGCTACACGCCTTACATGCCCTACATCACGGAGTAGTTGGTTAGCTGACCCTTTAGATCAACTAATCTAAACAGTGTGTCCGCTACCGAGCTAAACAATCACTTGAAACTAAAATAATTCACGTCAGTCTCATGAAAATAATTTTTCAGAACTGCCCCTTAGATTAGTCTCCGTCCGTGTGCTCCATAGCTTGTTTTGAATTGATTCCTTCCGGTCAACCAAAGCTCCGCCATGTACACACATGTGCTTTCCTGCATAGCTGATATGTGGTTTTCGCCTAGATCGCTCTGCATAAAGCCCTCTGCAATCACCCTATTTTCGGTTTCGTTTTGTTCAACAACAAAACAAATATAGGTTTCTTACTGGATCGCCACCGGACATATTCCAGCGTTCCAGCGTACATGGTTTGAGAAATCTGCATGTAGCGTTTATGAGGATGCGATCTTCGTTTGTACGTCATAATAAAAAAAGAATAAAAGCCTTCTTTTTATATGCGACAAACGGGTCAAAATGCGGCAGCCTGTTCACGCTCTTATTCCAGGTTTCGTTACCTGAACAAGGTTGTGGACTGATGCCTCATTTTCGGTTGCCAACTTACCGTCCTGAATTGTAAGCCTTTTCCTTGCTTCACAATTCATTTCGATCAACTGACCGTGGCCCTGACAAGGTCCAATTTTGAAAAAAAAAATATATTCGGCTTCGACCGGAATCCCAGTCAATTCCTAATTTTCCATTTTCAAAACACATTCTTTGGTCAGTCAAATCAGTGGTTAAGGCCGCACTGCGCATTTGAATTTTCGGATCCATTTCACAAATCTTTCTCACCTATTAACCCTCCAAAGTTATGTCTGTACAATTCGTAATCTAAAGCCTACATGCAGCTATTAGATTAAACAAATTTTACAGCCCTCCGTTCCCTGCCATCCATACATGATCACGTATCCGGGAACAAGGGTGGGGAAGGTGGGGGGAGGGGGGGGGGGGGGTTTGGTATGACAAATATGTTTTCTTTTATTCTTCTTCACAATTTGTCACCGTACGTCCCGTCCGTATTCCAGACAACCATTTCCGGTTCCAGAAACACACAGAATAAAAAAAAAAACTCACTTTTCCTGGACACAATATTGCTTCTTTTCCTTCTACGACGAGACAGGAAAAAAAATTGCGTCCAAGTTAAGTCGCCAATTTGCAGAAATTAGTTTATTCCTTTCGGACTATCTTCGCAGATCGTCAGTTTTTCATTTACTCCAGATCGTTGAATAGTAAACCACCCAACTACAGAAATAAGCGAAGTCTAGCTCCAAGTCTAGCTCTATATTTTGACGTGCCAGTCTTAGTGGGGACAAGTTCAAATCTGAATAAGTCCATTCCGAATTGAAACCTGTCTTCTGCCCGAGAAGTGTCAAAATCTTCCCCATTTTTCTTAACCAAGGTTGTATTTATACTATTCTCAGTCGTCGTCCTTTTCCCTGTTTACTAGAAGTATAAGATTTAGTGACAGTCAGTATCGTGCACAAATAAAACCACACTACGTTTCGGGAGGACAACCTCCCGTCTTAGGTAAAAATAGACACTAAAACATTTTAAAAATTCATGGCAGTATCTGCCGAGTCACCAAGTCTACAAAAACAAACCATTCAGGCAAGGTCAGGGCCTAAAACTTTAAAATTTTTTTAAAATATTTAATATACCAATTGATACACCACGTTTCTAGATGGGCGCCCTGAAGTAGACGCTACTGCCGGGCGCCCATCTAGAAACATGGTGTATCAATTGGTATGTTAAATATTGCTAATACTTCCCCTGCTGTCTTTGGTGTTTTTTTTAAGCTATACATAGCATAAGGAGAAATAAAATATTGGTTAGGGCTCTGTTCTAATATGATATGGATGAGTTGACTTTATTACGATGCAATTTTCAAAGAAAAGCAAAAAAGTCTCGAACTTTCGTGCAACCACAACAGAAAAACACAAAACACAAAAACAGAAAACAAGCGAAACACACTGTAGAAAACTGTCACCAACTTCCAAAATACAGGATTACACGTACAAATCATTAAAAAAAATAAACTGTAAAAAACATTAAAACAAAACTAGTACACAGACAACAAGAACAATCAAAATAACACAATCACAAAATAAAGAACATTCAAAATTAGAAAGCTTGACAAATTTAACTTGTGCTATTGAACCTAAACTTGATAAGCGAGGGAATTTAAATCATTAACCACTAAAACAAAAGTTCATTAACCGATGACGTTACTATGCTCATTTCTGTGGGAAGGAAGTATACAATTTACTAACCATATGGTGACTGCATTATTTTGTGAAGCCGAAAGATTTATGATTCCAAAGGAGAAAAAAAAAGAAAATAAAACGAAATGACATCAAAATAAGAAAGAAGTTTTATTGCCTGTGTGTTTGATGTTTTAGTTCGAGTGAGCAATTAGGTGTTCATTTTAGTGTGTATTTTTAATCTTTCCATTTTATAGGCGTTTTGCTGTTTATGGCCTCTGTCTTATATTTGTTTTTCGGTTTAGGTTTTCATTCTATTACATGTGCGTGTATATGACGCAGTTTAGCTCATATCAGCGTTAGCAGTTCGTTGAATTTCCCATTGATCATACGGAACCACATCATAAAATCGTTTTAACCATATAATGCTATAATGCAGTCTTTATGTACGCCCGTTCCAGTGATGTCTTCTGTTTGTCCTGATATAACAGGGTGGACGTTGCGAACAAGGCAGATCATTCCTGCTTATAACGCTCTCAAGGGTGATATTTGTCACCCTTGGTTTTCGCGGAAGTTGAGTAGCCAACTTGACCAAGTGCAATTTTTGAAATCGCGGTTGGCCGTTAAACTGACCCTTACACAGAGTTGACCCTCAAGTGCGTTTTCTGAATACGGCTGTAAGTCCGTACTTTTTTTTATAATGTTTACTTATTTTTGTTTAATGAAAATAGGGACCACTTTTTCGTACTTCAGTCAAGTGGTCCTTATTTTCACTTTTATTGGAAAAAAAAATTGGAAAAAAGTTTGAGTTTTTCAGCTCTTGCGTATTTTAGGGCCACCCTTTTTTTTTTCTTCAGCTCTCGCGTTTTTTAGGGCCACCGTTATTTTTTAAATGATAGGGGGATGGATGGACGGAGAGGCTCGAAAGTCATTTTTAAAATAATGAGCCAGAGCTGATCACCGCTCAAACTTCACTAAACATCATTAGAACTGAACCACGACTTTGCGCCTTATTCCGTCAGCTAGGTTTTTAAATTTGATCAAATTAAATAACTATAGTAGTGCACTACAAAGGAGCCTTTTTTTTAAATCTATATAATTTTTGCTTGTTTAGGGGGGCCCCCTGAGGCTGGGTCCGGTGGCATTCTGCCACTCTTGCCACCCTGTAAGTAAGCCGCTGCCCACCCACCCCTACCCCTTCCGTCCCAGCTGTCAAAACAGGACAGGCACAGCTGCTCCCCTTACAACCACCTGCAGGAGGAAAAATAAAGGTAACCAAGTGAAACAGGATTGGATTTCTAGTGTTGGTCAGGATTATTACAATCTTGGATGTGCTTGCAGTTTGCATATTAGTTTGGAAGAAAGTGAGAATCGTTGAAAACTTAGGCAAAAAGTGCAGTAAAATTTGTATTGGGTATCGTACCGTGGGTACCACGGGTATCATACCTGCTTACTGTATCGGCCGTGGGGCCACGTTCAAGTATTACGTCATCAAGGAGGTGGGGGGGGTTCGCTTGTGGGTGACGAGGGGGACTTGCTAACCCCCCCCCCACCCCCCTCCGGTAGTTACGTCCTTGTGCGTAACATGTGGAGGCTAGAGCATACAAGTATGACAGGCCTGTGGTAGCAAATAGTACGGCAGCGGTAGTTAATTTAGAATTCAGGGCTGGCAGTCAGGACTATTTTCCCCACCCCTTATAAAATTCATGCCTCTGGCAGTTCGTCAGCAGGCAATGAGGAAAAGTCCGGTTCGAATCTTGCTTCTGAACTAAGCAAAAAATCGGCCTTCACCAATCAATTCAATATCCAAGCCCCATCAACCTTGGTCTAACCCCACCGCGTTAGGCGTAGATTTCCGAACACGTGGTGGTACGTCCTTTGATGCTGGGCTCGCTAGCCTTCCGGTTTAGTCTGGTTGCTCTATCCTGTTGCGAGTTTAATCCCGGATCTCACACTTTGAAATTATGCCACCCCAGAGAAGTCACTCTGATTACGGCATTTATGAAGTCTACCAAGCCCATGCAAGGTCCACATGACGTCAGTAGTTATGATCACTAAAGTGTCTAGTATAGTAGTACAGCCTAACAGAGTCCCATGCTTTTTGGGTATCACATTTGAATCCTAGGGGGGTAGGCGCGTGCATCTAGGGTCTATCGGTCGGGCCCATGACCAATAAGCCGTAGAGGCGCGTTGCCATATCCCTATGAATGTGAAGCGGTAGCCTCCCGGTGCTTGCCCGGCCGGGATAATAATTGTTACCAGTTGAAAAGACTCCCCCTGTTTGCGTGCATGCATAGGTAAAAGTGATAGGCAGGAGATACACTTTTTTTTTTATTAAAAATCGTTTAGAGGTACATGCATATTACAGTTGTGAAATAACAGCAAAAACAGCCTGAGACAGTTAGATCTTCGAGCCAGGGGTCTTCTTCAAGGTGGGCTGAAAGCTGTAAAAAGGTAAGAAATTGGAATTACCGAAAAAATACTGGAATATAAAAACATAGTTAGAAGTCACATGTGTTGAAGGTTACCTTAAGTATGAGGATGCCCACGTTGTCTCTTCAAGTTGGATTGAGTGTAAGTATGGTTTCCTCTTCAAGGCAGCTCCTTCAAGTCGGTCTGGAAGCTGTAAAAAGGTAAGAAACCAGAATTACCGAAAAATACTAGAATATAAAGCATAGTCAGAAGCCACATGTATTGAGGGTTACCTTAAGTATGAGGATTGAGCATGGAACCTTTATATTTCTGCCTGTAAAAAAAAAATAGGTGTTTGAAAGCGAAACAATAATGGTGTACGTATAATACCACCTGATGGCCTTCATCTAGTCGGGGGTAGTTGTGTGTATGGTATGGTGGGGACTGAAACAAAAAAAAACCCACGAGATTAGACACGGCAGAAATACAAAATGAAGCGACGTCAGGCGGAGACTGAGGGAGCCTAAAAAGCTCACCTTCGCAAATCATATAGGCTATAACGAAGCGATATCAGCCGAAGTAGTGCCTTCAATTCGATAAGCGGAACGTAGTGCAGACTGAGAATTTAAGAACGTGGACAAGGCTGAGGGAGCGGAGTGATAACAGCTAGGTAGTTAAAAACCCAAAAATCCACCGGCAGTTTCCTGAAGGGGAAACTGACGGCTAGTAACGAATCCCCGGGAGCGTCCAGCGAAGGGGATAAGCCTCTATACCCGTAAAAAAATCAGAAGCTAGGTATTATAAAAAGCAAAGTCCCACCGGTAGTTTATAAGATGTAATACAAACAAGAAGTGAGACATGTAAAGAAGTGATATCGCAAAAGGCCATATTGCGCGCATACGGTCTAGCTATCATGTGGAAGGGGGCGTCATCGCAGCGAGTCATAATACACGTTGTTTGTAGGGTTTGTGTAATACGGCTCCCTTCGATGGCGCTCTTCCAGACAACACCCGGGCGATACCACCAGGAGGCCCGTAATCCGCTGCGATACGTAAGGGAATGTGTGGCAAAAAAAACAAAAAATTAAATGTGACGAAGTTAAACAAAAAATAAAATTAAAAAAGGTATCCGTTGACGTATCGTGTTCATCACCCGAATTTGGAATTCTCAAACGCTAGTCGTCCGAGTGGCCCAACGGTGTTTCGTTGGTTCTAATTGCATGATGCCGCGTAGTCGAAACCAACGTTAAGTTCGTCGCCTAGGTTTCCAGTAGAAAACTAGGTGTTTATCGTAGACGTTAATAAAAGATATGGCCGAAAAAAAGAACAAGTATGGACAATAAACAAAATAAGTAAAGTCGGACACGAAGCTACGCAAACACAAATTCCCCCTTGCGAGGGAAAAATTTATTAAGTAAAAACCTACATTTTTAAGAAGATTTAAGATCTCTTTTTAGCAAAACATTTATATAATAAAAAAAAACCCACACCGTGTACAATGAAGGAGATTTTAAGATCTCTTTAGCAAAACATTTATATAATAAAAAAAAAACCCACACTATGTACATTGAAGGAAGTTTAAGACCTCCTCATCAAAATAGG
>JAHWFP010181099.1:0-20322 GCA_023313725.1 Lithobius niger | reverse complement strand
AAGAATTGGTCAAAATCTTGAATGATCTCTTTGCTCGTTTTGATAAATTGGCGAACGTAAGTATTAGGACTTATTTATACGGTTTTACTTAACAGTAACGAAATTGCTGATCGTTATCTTTATTAACAGTTTCATCTAACAGGCAATAGAGCATCGACATTAACGCCATACTGGTGACGAGGCTAGGAGCTGGTCATTGATATAGCTGCAAGGCGCACTGGATACAAATGGAGGTAAAAAGCAATGGCGTCCTTCGTCAAGATGATGCTGTGAGAGATATCTTAGGCCTAATAAAACGTTGTCTTGTCCAACTCCTTATGCTGCGTAAAATGTATTATTGTTATTAAATCAGAAAAGAAAAATTCCACTTGCTGAAAATTACACCAGCTGGCAACAAATCAAAACAATATTGAGATTTTAGTTCCAAGAAACAGCTCCCACAGCATTGGCTTGATAAACTATGCTTATGTTTTTACCTCCATGTTTACCCGGTGCGCCTTGCAGCTAGCTCAACGACCAGGGCTCTTGATGCTAGCCTCGTGCGAGTTTGTCGTTATTATCGCTGCTCTATTATTGGAAGTGATGGGTAGGAAGAACCTTAATCCCTTCTACCCAAAGGGGGGCCGTTTTCTGTGTACGTAGGTTAATAACGAGATTCGATATCGCATCTTCTCGGTGAGGGAGCAAGTGCCTAATAACTCGTCTGTGCTTTGAACATTTCAGTTGGAAAATTTTCATAACATTCTTACCAAATTTCGTTTGACTCACTTCACGCGATTGGTAATAACTGTCATAAACGAATAGTGGGCTGCCATCTTGAATTTTCAAAAAAGTTGTAGACCCTTTTTGATGAATACGTTATTTTGGATTGTTGTCTGGGATGCCATTTTAGGTTGCCATTCTGTTGTTTTTTTGTTGTTTTTTTATTTTGACAGTTTTTATATCAACCTGATGAACGCTTTAGAAGATACAGGCCAAAAATCTTATTTTGTATGCCATTTTAGTCTGCCGTGTTCATTGGTAGCAACAGGTATAAAATCAAGTAAATACATCGTTCTGCTGTATTTCAACGAATATTCATAGTAAATTTCAATTGAATCCGTTAATAAGGAACAAAAACGACAACAACGACAAGACTTTGCAACTCCTGTGTAACTACATTAGGAAGGTTGGCCAGATCGCAAAATACTAGTGCCGCCTGAACTTAAGTGCTATTGATTCAGTTAGAGATGAACTGTTTGAAGATGATGGTCTCATTTGCGGAGATAAGAGCACTGTCATCCCAATGTCTAGTAGAGACGATGTGTTGAAAAAGTTATACAAGAGTTACAGAAGCATAGTAGCATGTAAAGCTAAGGCTAGTCAACAGTGTATTGGCATCTAATGAACTAATACATTGGGAGTACTGTATGATTGCGAATACGACATTGGGAATATGACATATGTGCTAAATTTGCGGACAACAACTACAGATAACCATACTTAGAATGTGACTTGCCATCCTATCCATAAAAACGAGTGGCAATACACTTCTTTGAACTGAAAGGAATTCACTATGCATTGTTTGAGTTTTATTTTTTTTCTAAATTTGTCGAGTTGTTCCCATTTACATCCTTTAAAGATACTCTGGTCGTAAAGTCTGTCTTTTCAAGGCATTGTCCACCGCACAAACTTCTCTGTGACAATGAACTTCCTTTTGATTCGGTCTTATACGCTGAATTTTGTTAAGATTAGGATATTAAACATTCTCCCATTATTCCTCTTTTCTCAAGCTAATGGGCAGGTGAAATGAGCTGTGAGGACATTAAAACAAACCTTCCAGAGCTTTGCAATGGGTGGAACTTTCATGAATGCAGGATTATTAGACTATAGAATAACCCCAGTTGGAAATTTACCTTCTTCTGCAGAAATGTCAATGGGTTGGAAAATCCGATCACTTCTACCGCAAAGGGAGGTTAACTTCACACCTCACTTTGATTGCTCTGACATTAAAAGAGAACTAGATGAGTGCAACTAACAACAGAAAGTTTTTGACTGATCTGATAACAGGCCAATCAGTTTGGCTGAGGATGGGAAATATTTCGAAACAGGTTTGCATTTGTCAGTGTGGTCCTTGGTGGAATTTATCAACAATATCGCTACTATCTGTGTCCATCCAGGAGTCAGCAACATGGCCATATGGGCAGATCCCCACAGCTCGAGCACTTCTTCCCAGATGTTCACGCTCAGGCAACACAAGAACTGACGCAAGAAGTAACGTGATAGAGTGCATGGGGAGGAAGAACAACAGCAATCAGGTGTGGGTGCAAAGTTACAGAACTTGTTAGATATTGGTTGGACCTATGGTACTATTAATTTTAGCTTTATAGTAATCCAAATCGTCGAGTAAAACAAGAGTTCACGCACTCGGTTACTAACAGCCCCCCCCCCCCCCCATCACTAAGCCTCAGTGTTTACTTGGAATGTTTCAGCAACAGTCATACTGTTTTTAAATAGGACTTGTTTGTTTAAACCCGTTTCAGACTCTTAGATGCTTGACCTTTTGACAGTACGGTGTAATGCTATGAATTGCTCGTTGCAGGAGAATCACTGTGTTCGTATCAAATTGCTGGGTGACTGCTATCACTGTGTTAGTGGACTGCCTGAACAGCGCTCTGACCATGCACTCTGTTGCGTTGAAATGGGTTTGCACATGACCAAAGCCATCAGGTGAATTTATTTTAAATAGCTTTTTTAATTGTGTATAACGTATTTCGCCCTACAATTTTGTCATTATATTTTATTTTATTTTATTTTATTTTATTAATTTATTCTGTTTTGTTTAGTGTTCATTAACTAGAAGCCAGGCACAGCTTAAATTACGTTTAGGTTTATCAGCTATTCAAAAAGAAGTTACACGTGATACAACTATAATCTTACATTAAAGAACTTCCTAAGTCCCTGAGGAACTTGCTTTTCTTAATTTACAAACTTAGGGACGTGCACCCAAACTTATTACACGTAACGTTTATTGTTGATAATAGGTTTCTTATGATTGTATTAATGGCACATAGGAATACAGGGTTGGGAATGTAGTTTTCCTTATATTCTTACGCAAGTTTCAATTACTTTGCCCAACTGTTGTACTTGTTTTTAAAGAATTGCTACAGTAAAACTACAGAATAAATTATTTTGCATTATGTGGAAGATGTACTATAACTACGATTTTCATTAACAATTTGACAAGTTGAAAATTCAGAGATTAATTCTTGACTTTCTACTAAAGTCTGCTTAACTGCAGCTCATTATGAAAACGAAAGACGAAACTTCATCACGTGAAAACTAGTAGACTCATATAAGATGATACCAGGGACCAGAGGTTATTAAGCCTTGTTGTGGCTCCAAGGCAGACCTTTGAAAATGACCCCCTCATCCTGACATGGGGCCCCTCACCCCTTACCCTGATACGGAGCCCCTCATCCTAACAAGAGGTCCCTTCATGCTGATACGGGGTCCTTTCACCCAATCCCCTGATATTTGGCCTCTCATCATCCTAATACGAGGTCCCCTCACCCTGATATGGGGTCTTTTCACCCACTACCCTGATACGGGAACCCTTATCGTAATACGAGACCCACACGGCACGGTGAAGGCAAGATTTTGTGAATGCAATAAACAAGAAACTATATATATAATATTGTGCAGCTTTCTACGATGCCAGGAGGAACGATAAATTACACTGAGTGTAAAAAAAAACCAAATTCTTTTCTTAATATTAAAATTTCTTCAAAGCAACAGTGGAACAGTCGCCAATATAGCGAAAAGTATATAACAAATTATTGTGCATATGAGAAGTGTGTTGTTGGGGGCAGGGCGGCCTGTTTGGGCCCGTACTTCACTAGGGCCCCTGGGGCCTAGTGGTTAATAAGCCACTGCCAGGGACTGGGGTGGACCCTTTGGGTGAAAACCAGCATACATGACTAGATTGGACAATATGGTTGCCGAAACTGCCACTGATTCCATTGATTTGTCTTGTCACTGTCTGCCAGCCGAGGGTGATCGTTACAGGTCAAAAGAAACTGCCGCTCTTGCCCTTGAAATACTTTCTGGATAAACGAACGTGTCACATTTATTTCAAGTGCAGAGAAATACCTTAACTTTGGCTAGTGGTAACTTAAAAAATTATTTAAAAATTATTTTAAAGGTAATAAAAATCGTCACGCAAATCTGTGTAAAATTTAAATTCTTATTTTGAAAAACGTTACTAGCTGCCAATAGATGTCGCCACCTACGAAAAAAAAACATGTTTTACCGCCTGGCTGCACTAATGACCATGCCTGTTTCGCTCAGCAACGATCGGCAATGTCACTTTTGGAAGGCCATATCATCGATGGAGATCAGGTTGAATAGTTTACTGAACAGGCCAGGGGTGAATGAACAACACAGCATCCTCTTATCTGGGCATGGGAGTAGGCCTTTGGCCCCTTTCTCTCCAGCACAAAAAAATGTTGCTACAATCCCTGGTAGACTACAAGTGTGTTACATACATTCATTCATTTATTTTATTTTATTTTATTTTTTGATTCAGTTTTGTTCGCCATAAGGTCCACGTGGATCTAAGCATGCGTATTGGAGTACATAGTGGAGCCGTTCTATGTGGAGTGCTTGGATTGCTCAAATGGCAATTTGACGTGTGGTCTAATGATATCACGCTGGCCAATCACATGGAATCTGGAGGAATACCAGGGTAAGTGGTTAGAATGCAGAAGTAAGCCGCTTGAATTGATGTTTGGCTGCAACACTAGGGCACTAAACTTCCAGCAAAACTTGGATCGGCCAACGGGTTTTCATTTTTGTAAGTGTACAAGCTTCAGCTTTAGGTGATTGTTTGGGTAAAGTATTTTCGCCGCTATCAACTAATTTCATGTAACTATCAACTCCTTTTGTCGTTCTGGTTCAGAAAATCATAATCAAAAAGTGGGCAAACATTTTATTCGATCACAAATTTGTCCGTAAACTGCATGCATTACTTTCTCCAGAGCGTCACATATGTGCTGCCATCTTCCCCATGCAAACTACAGTGATAGCAGGAGCCATTGGAATTTTCCATGTGCGCCTTGAGATAGTGCATTCGGGACTGCAAAAATCTTTTAAAACAATAAGAAACACCATTAAGGCATTGATATTTCCGTAATCCTAAAGAGTATGATGCAAGCAATCGTGAAACACAGAACTAGGCTATTGTACTTCCACGTTTCACGATTGTTTGTGTCATACTCTTTAGGATTACAGAAGTCTTGATGTATATAGTAGCATGTGTAGCGTGCCCCTTAGCCAGTGTTTCTTACTTTTAAATATGTCTTCACACCAAAGAGAGTTTTGCAATCCTGAATCCAGTATAACTGTCGTGTGCAGGGAGAGGGAAAACAAAAGGAATTTGGTGGCAAGTATAACGCGTGGCCGAAAGTAATTGTGTTTTCAGACAAATTTGTTGCCGAATGAAGCATTTAACCACGTTTTGGGCACGATTTTTTTTTTAACCAGAGTGCTGAAATGAGTTGATAGGTACATGAAATTAGTCGATAGTGGTAAAAGTTGCGTTCCCAAATAATTACCCAGCTTTGTTATTACTAGCAAGCCAAATATTGTGAACCTTCACAAACTTCTGATGCAACATTTTCGATTGTCACTATCGAGATATCACTGTCAATAGTGACAGCTGATAGTGTGTACTAAGTTACACGAAAGCTTCCAATATTTTGAAGGTTTACAGTGTTTGAGTTGATTGCAAGAACCTTTTTTAAAAACGTAGTAAGAGAGTAATACGCTTCAAAAAGAGCTCTTTACTAGAATTAGAACATTATAATACCAATTTACATAATTTTTTATTTATTTCTTTAAGTCTTCAAAGCAAACTGAGGCTTTCATTGGTGAACCCACTTAATTTTGAACCCCCTGCCCCCCCCCCCCCCCCCTTACCAGTCACTATAGAAGAACCCTGGTATTTGAACCAGGAAATTTTTAATCATGGCAAAGCTGAGAGAATGTTGCCAGAATAGACAAGAATGGGTGATAAAAGTATTTCTTACAACCTTATCAGGCTGATCAGCTTATAACAAATGGACGTTCCATTATTTCCGCTTATTTTTTGCGTGTTCAGTATCCGTAAAGCACGCAGAACAAGCATAACATCATCTTCAACCTTTCATCTAGTAGTGTAAACTTACTCAATGGTAACACATGGTAAATTCGGCAGTATGTATTGGATTACAATATTTTGAGATCACGGCTACTTGTTTGCCATCTGTTAGTAGGCAGGAAGTCCTGGGTTCGTGTCCCAATCACGACTTTTTTTTTCTTTCTTAAGTAAGTGTATTCTCGTAAGGCCATTCTTTATGGCACGTGTTTGCTTCGTTAAAAGTTCTTAAGAAATAATTAATTAAAAGTAATGAATTAAAGTGATGACTGCTTCATTAACAAACTTGCTTCTATTATTGTTAATGTTGGATTTTGTGAGTGACACGGTTTTCTAACATTCACTCAACTACAGTGCTTCACACGTCAAGAGACTAGTACCCAACTTGGTCTTGTCTTGAAATCAATCGAGAGGAGGCTGACACTGAGGTTACAATATGCGACAAAACCGAGATGTTGCGCACTAATTTCTCGGTGACTATCATTGCCATCTATCGTATAGTAAAATGAACCTTGATAACGAATTTATTTGTTTTCACCGAGACACTTGTAATTTAATAATCAATACATTTCGCTACCAATGGGGTTTCTCCAGGGCAGAAGTTGATGAGTTCGATCACGGCAGGAAAGAGTCATTTGAAACATGAACTGACCTTATTGAAACATGAACTGAACTTATTGACATCAACAATTAGCACTAAATCAGTGTGCAATTTATAGATTGTGTCTTACTTACTGGCAACGTTAAGACAAGGTCATGCCTTCATTCCTTCTTAATCAGATTCCAAATAATATAAATATGTTATACAGTTCCTTTCTTCCTTATTGGGCTACTACCGGTAACTCAGAATATTGACTATAGGTTCTATAACAGTAATCAGTTATGAACTGTTTCGTTAGGATACAAACAATATGTCGTCTAACTTCGAAATAGTCTCGTAATGATAATTCCAAGATCAATCGGTAATTAATTAATATTAAAATAATTAATTAATTAAACAATTAGTAAGCAATTTTGGCTGTGATCACGTATTTAACAATTACTAACCAATTGGTTACAGTTAAACCAACTTGTGGCTCACACCTTATTAATAGCAATGATGAGTGAGTGACACAAAGCAAGTTGGCTTACCCTGGGTAGAATGGTTTGACGGCACACATGCTACACCAGGGCCGTAGCTAGCCCCCTTGGTGCCCAAGGAGAACCAACTGAGCGGCGCCCCCCACTCTCCAACCAGCTTCCTATTTCAAGAAATTGAAAGAAAATGTCATGAATGTTATATTGAGGCTTACCTAACTTAAATGCTAAAGAGACCTGTGCTTGAGAAGTGAAGTAGATGAAGACAACGAATATTAACGGAAAAAACCGTGCTTTTTATCCAACAAACGTGGTTTCATGATAATTTTGGCTTGTCAACTGATCAAAAATCTCAATGAAGGTAACGAAGAGATGAGAACAAACTATTTCGCTGTAACAAACTGAAAAGAACGATTCAAAATAACTAATTCAACCGTAATCAAAAATCTTTTTTTTTTTCCCAATTTTCGCTTTATTTCGGGTTCAAGCTTCCACTTAGGAGCAAGACGCAAGTAGCGTAAAGTGTCTCTGTACAAAACCTTTTTTTTTTTAATTCCAGTTTTCGGTTATCTGATCATTAAAGAAAACACGAATAACTGGTTAACAAAGCATCTGAAAATTGCGATGCGAGCACTAAACCAAGTCCGAGCAAGCAAATATCTTCTTATGGCGTTTGAACTTGTGTGCATCGCCATCCGTTAAAAAATATTTGTGTGCTCCATACACTAAAACGGTTACACGGTTGTCAGAGGAGTTCGGCGAGGCGCCCTAGGTGGGTGCCTTGCTTGCCTTACCCTTCCTACGGCCCTGTGTTACACATCCCAGAGAAGTTCGGTAAAATCTGTTAAACCCCTATCCCCAACTTGGGTGTCCCCAAAGGAAACGTAAAACATACAAACATCACACATAACATAAAGAACGGCAGCTATTGCCAGGTAAGGTATTGCTGCGCTAAACAAAGAACGAAGGGCATCGATGGGAAACCTTCTCTCCCTCCTCCCTCAACTAATCACATCATGCTATCCTCATGTGTTCAAGACGTGGCGTTAGACATCCTGTCTAACACATAATCAGATTAGCTTCACGCTAAAACTATGTGTAATGAATGGGCATTCAAAAGATGAAGTAGCCTCCTGATACATTAAAGCAACAAAAACAGGTTTTAGGCCGCCTTTGAACATAAATTAAAGATGCTCAAATTGTCTTCCATTTGCATCAATGCATAATCGCTGCCTCCTACTGAAGTACCGAAAAAAGAGAAAAAGTTCATAATTCACCAAGATTTTTCCTCCCGGGGTTGGTCTGCCTCCTCAGCTCTGGCTAAGATGGTGGCCGAATTCTTTACAAAATCAACATTAAACTTCCAACTCCAGTAGGAAGTTCAGGCACCAAAGCTCTTAGGGCTTTTTGATTGGTGAGCGAACCATGATGATACTTTCCTCTCACCTGCATGTCTGTTCAGAGTCCCTGCAAGATATGAGTAAATGAGTAGAAATTTGTAGCAGAAAACCCCTGGCCTAACTACGCACACTTAAGTAAATACAAATGCAAACCTATTTATGTTGCTTTTTGGACTTATATGTCAGACTGCCTCAATGGGGAATCGAACCCATGACCTTTGAAACTAAAGGCTAGGTTCTACTACAGATCCATACTGACTGGCCGTGTCAGTATGGCTCAGCGGTAGGACCACAGCCTTTGGTTTCAAAGGTCATAGGTTCGATTCCCCGCTCAAGCAGTCTGACGTATAAGTCCAAAAGGCAATGTAAATAAGATTGTATCATTATTTATTGACTCTTGTTGAGCCGTCGGCTTTCTGTCCTATTTACACACACTTACCTTATGGTACTGAAATTTGTAGACCTAACCGCAGTTTCAATTCAGGCCTCCTGCTGAGCTTGGCACACTAATGAAGATCACACATAGTGACACGCTCCATCAAATAATGGTAAACGACAAGGCAACACACAAGCTGTGTTTCTTTTACACAGATCCGTGGGTTAGCAAACAGAAACATGTAGGAGAGCGCTTGGCTGGAATCCAGCTATGGCTCCAAGCCATGATAGCAAATCCAAGCAACCTGATTTTCATGCCAAGGCATCTCCAAGCCCAACTTGATGGAGTAGCCAAAAATTCTAACTTTCTAATGGGCTTAGAATCGGTCTCTAGGATCCGTCTGGCGCTGTCCATCAATACTAATTTCTCCAAACATTTTTAAGCATGAAAACTCGAGTGAAATTAAATATTAATGCACCACTATAGTCCTGACATTACAGGCTACAAATAATGGAAGGTCGATTCAATTTATATCAATAAACACCGAATATATGAAGAAAACAAATGTCGGCAATTTGAGTTTGACGATGTAGACATACCTTCGTTAAGAGGTACACAAGAGATAAACTAGTGCAAATTATACAAAAATAACTATTAAATTATTACCTAGGCTTTCGAAAGTATTTAAATAACTAACCTGAAATGTCCCCACATCAAACATTAATGTGATCGGCCATCTTGGATTTCTTTGATGATCGCTAACATTTACAAGTGAAACTGCATAAAATCGGGGTTTTATTACAACACAACAGCCATCCAAACCAGAGCAAACCTTGGTAGGATCCCAGACTTAAATTTAACGCTTACAACATACTAGTAGGACACACTGAAAATCGCTAAGTTGTTAAACCCATATTTGTAGAGTATTAAGTTGGGGAGGCGGGTGACTTGGAGCAAGGTAAACCAACGTTAAGATTAGGGGTCTGTTTGTTATTTTAAAGCTACTAAATGAACAGACAGAGCATTTGATCCATTACTAAAACAACCAACAGTCAGAATAACTGCTAAACCAGTTAATAAGTGCAATCTCCATCACACAGTGGTGATGTCGTGGGGCGAGTCTTCGTTATTTACTGAACTGGGTGAGTCATCGTCATCTAATCTAGTCATCGTCATCTAGTATCCTTATCTAGTCAAGGGACCATGTCATTTATATTATTCGCTGATGGGGGATACTCTCTCTGCTAACACTTATAAAGGTTAAAAACCCTCCATCGTAGCTGTAGATAATTGTAATCCCCAATTGGTAGTTGGATGTTAAGGTAATGTTAACTCAACAGAAAGCCAGAGCTTGTCCTGTAAGCCGAGACAAACAAAATGCGTCTCGGAGCTATCCATCCTATGAAAATTAAACAAACCTGACCAACGAACCCACTTGGCCAAAGAAATAGATTTTCAGAGTGCCCGATACTGCCCAACTACCCGATACTACCCAACAAACACGCAGTATCGGACGGACGGCTGCACAGTAATTACCATTGCTGCAAGAAACACAACAGGATCACTGATGTCATTGCCGCTTATGTGTGACAAAGTAGTACAGAAATTGGAAAATTTGCGTCATACTGCTTCTTCATGTATACTCTTAACTGTTAAGGACCCCACTATATTTCTTCAGCACAAGCCATCCTTGACAGAAATGCCATTTTACTACTGTCTCCTATATTATATTTTTTATGCTTACTTTATTTTTATCTCGTCTGTCCAGGATACTTTTATTGATGATATCTTGCTTTTGCCATGATCATCTATCCAGTGATGAGAACTGTAGCAGATCAAACATTAGTGGCAGAGCAGCCGGGCTCGTGACTCCTCATTACAGTGCTGTAAATTGTGCTAATTCCTCTCTACCATATTTTTGTCTTGGCTTCATCACACGTTAGGGTGTCTATATTGAAGGAAAAGCAGCACCAATGCGAGATTAATTAAAAGCAAAGCATTTACAGTGCGCACGCAAAAGGTCAACGACATTTTGGAGAAAAACATCCTCTGTCATCAGGTTTTCAACTAAAAAAAAAATAAAAAATACATGGCATTGTACTGGCGAGTTAACCCACCAACAAGTGGCACCCTAAAAGCATAAAAATTCTAAAACACAAGTCATAAAACCCCATAATGTCTCTTTTCAAAAAAAATCAGACAGAAGAGGACTGGGTTTGTCTGCCTTTTTTGAAAAGAGACATTATCGGTTTTAATGACTTGTGCTTTAGAATTTTTATGCTTTTAGGGTGCCACTAATTGTTGGTGGGTTGACTCGGCAGTACATTGCCATGTATTTTTAATTTTAATTTTTAATTGAAAACCTGTTGATGGAGGATATTTTCTCCGAAACGTCGTTGAACTTTTGTGTGTGCAATGTAAAGGCTTTGTTTTTAATTAAGGCTGTCTATATAATACTCCAATTTTACTTCTAAATGAACGATTATTTATTATCACAAGCTGGTAACCCAACTAAGGGCGGCAAGCAGTTTAACCCGTGAAGGTACCCTGTCTAAGGACAGCACACAACCATCGTAAACCCATTGGTAACTTTCATTATCAGATTGCAGAAGAGTTACTCGCGAGCTGTTTCTCATGCGGCGTTGTTGTTGATGATGGTGATAGTCCTCAAATCCTTACGGTAGTAATATTGTAGATTTTATACGTTGTTCATGGCTGTTTATCATTAATGGCAGTATATTTGATTTGCGCAGTCGTGTCCATATTTC
The DNA here is from genome assembly GCA_023313725.1 of Lithobius niger. Lineage (NCBI taxonomy): Eukaryota > Metazoa > Arthropoda > Chilopoda > Lithobiomorpha > Lithobiidae > Lithobius > Lithobius niger. The sequence continues at coordinate 8,526 of JAHWFP010181099.1, read as the reverse complement.
GCGTTCCACTTTGGATTACCTGAACGGCACTTACGAAGTGGAGCCGGGTGAGGGAGGTGAAAGAGATACTTATTTGCGAGACAAACAGGTGGAGACTTTCTTAATACTACGAACAGAACCTCTTCATCCACGAAAGGTACGAAACACTCCTTGATTATTCTTTTCCTCTAGTTCGGTAAAATTCATCTGTCCTTCTGGTTCACAGAAAACTCCCAAACAGCGTCTGAGACTCTGGAGTGAAGATGAGCCATTGGCTTGTTCTCGAGGTGCTAGTCCCTCTGTTGAACCAACAACACCCAACTTTGCGGCAGTTAATCCTGCAGTTGAAGATGAGCCAACAACGGATTGGACCCCAGAAATACCATTCGAAAATGTAAGTACATCTATGGATTTGTATAAAATCACGGAAGTTCACATCAACATGCATGCATAAAATAAATGTGGGTGGGAGTTTTTTCAATAATATTCGGTATTTTCTCAATAAAACCTGGAGTTTTTTCCATAATACCAGGGGTTTTCTCAATGATATCTGATATTTTCTCAGTGATACCTGGTATTTTCTCATTAATATATACATGGAGATTTTTCAGTAACACCTGGAGTTTTCTCAAAAATAGCTGGAGTTTTCTCAAGGATATTGTACATGGCACCTCATATTATAGAATTAACTCAAATTTTTTCTGCATCGTCTTTGATGTCGGGAAAATATGTTAATTTTAGGATGTGAGCATTGATAAGACTCTCATGCTGTACTATAAAAGACCAGGTATTATTTAGGAATTCCCTTGTATTTAAATACCAACACCAGGGATTTTCTAAATAATACTTGGTCTTTTATAGTACAGCATGAGTCTTATCGATCCTAGATTTAACACGTTTTTCCGATATCAAAGACGATGCAGAAAAAACTTGAGTTAAGTCTATTATATGAGGTGCAATCCAGTGGTGCCTATCCCTCCCTGGTCCGGTGAGAAGTTACCCCCCTAATATCAAATGCCCATCCCCCCCCCCTCCTGGTTCAAAAATGGTACTCTCATATTTTCGACTTGGAGTAGTGTTAGGTTGTCAACCCCCCCCCCCTCCCTAGACACACACACATTTTTGGCCCATATTATTTTCATATGATTTATTTCTATTCCGGGGGGGGGGGGGGGAAGGAAATGAAGATGTGACCACCAAATTTTCGATGACTCTCCCTTAAGACCCTGAAAAAATCTTGACTGCCCCCACTCAAGGTCCAAAAATAATGTGACCCCTCCCCCCAAACAAAACTGCGCTTTTCGAATATCCATTGAGACTGTCTGCAGATGATTCCTGTAGCGAAGATTAGTGCTGTAGCCAAAATTAGTAAGTACTCTCCACACTGACAGTTACTGTACCATCAGATGTATGGAAACGTGTCTCATTTTTAACGAAAATATACGTTGGATTAAAATGTTCTGTAAAATGTTCCTTGCACCCATCTTTTGTCAAGATTCATACAATATGATGAACACACTGTTTACTTGTATGTCCCCATCCGTGACATAGGACCTGAAAGACCTAAGAAGCCAGGTGGCAACGCTCGTATATAAAGTGATTTGTAAAATGCAGAAATGGCACTAACAGCCTCAAAATCGTGTAAAACCTACATCATGGGGGGTCTCACCCAGAAGCTGAGGCGTTTTTAGAAATTCTGTCTGCTGAAAGTGCCATTTTTGAGGTCCAAAAATGACTTTTTCTTCCAGTTGGTCAGTGTAGTCCAGTTGGTCCCCCTATCTCTTGACGGGACCTGAAAAAATTGATTCCCCCCTCGAGAGGACCCCAAAACTTAATGATCCCCCCTAATCTCCGCCCCCCCCCCCCCCGGTGATAAATAATGACCGGTTCGTAATAGACGAGTGCAGCAACAGCATCTACTGTTCTTTTTTGGTTTTCAATCAATATTCATCCGTGCATAAACTTATAAACTAGAACATTTTTTTTTCTGGATTTATGTGTTGTGTTGACGGGTCATATTGTGTTGTTGTGATTGGTGGTATGTTGCTGTTATATAATAAATATATCGATATTTCCACCCCCTCCCCAAAATGACAGTGACCCCTCCCCTATAGGCACCACTGGTGCTAGCTGCAACATAAAATTGCCCAAAATGTATAAAATATATATCATTTTATGTGCACGTGCATAATATGTGGCACTAATAAAATATTTTAACATGTATTATAATCTCTTTGGAATATACACAGTTTTTACATCAGGTATACAATTTTTTCATGTATTGTACACCATTGGACAATGAAATTTGAACACTTCTTTGCCACACAAGCATTGACGCAGTGCTTTTTCCTGGACGAAAACTCCATTGTTACGATTAAGCATTGCTACGTGAGAAACTTGCCTCATTCAAACTATCTTTAGCTTAGCAACGTGCTCCAACAATGCAAAGTTGTTCTATTTCCACAATAGAAAGATGTTTGCACAAACATTGGCATCTACCAGGAACGATTAATCCGTACGCAGAATTCAGTACAACACTTGAAGTGTTCAAAACTCAAGTTCCAATACTTCTCCTACGAATAAACAAAAGTTGCTGTCCAAATATATAAAATTCTAAATTCGCACATAACCTGTTTTTGTTTACATATTAAAAACCTTGACCTCTTTCATAAAGGTTCACTATGCCATTTGTTGAATATGACAACCTCACTTCTCGTATAAATTGTTTTCTCGTATATATATATTTTTTTCTGTACATACCATCTGTCCGTGTTTATGTATGTGGCTGAAGAACTTCCAGTATGAAATTACTTCTTCGCTGTGCTGATAAATATTTGGGACGTAATCTTAAACTTTGGTCGCATCTAACACTAGAATTTTCCAATTTTCCGTGGTACCAACGTTGACTAAAAATAATACAATTATTTTGTTAAAACGTAAAAAAAAAACAAGTCTGGGCTTGCCTAGTTCAACTCACCTCCACTACAACATTTTTTCCATTTTACAACATCATTCATCCAAAAGCATTCACTCAACACATGAGCACTCACGCATCCTCACATGCATGCACGCACACACATGCATGCACATATGCACACACACAACAACAAAAAAAGTGGCTCAAAGACATTACACTAAGTCCCTTCTAGGCGTTCGCGGCCTGACATACAGTCAACGCCTAAAATTGTTAAAGCTTAACTGACTTGAACTTCGAAGATTGAGATCCGATCTGATCCTCACTTTGCAGATTGTTCATGGTCTATTAGGTATTGACCTTCCATTCTTCGACTTTGCAAATGTAACTCATAGCAAAAAACATTCTCTGAAACTTACAATACAGGCGTCTCACTTGGATTGCCGTCGAAATTTTTTTTCTGTTAGGGTGATTAGTATCTGGAATTTTCTACCCGAAGAGGTGGTTACATCTTGTTCTATAGAGGTGTTCCGGAAGCACTTGATCAGCATAAATCTTGACAAATTCATGCAGTGGTTCTTACTCCTAAACTTGACATGAGACTTTCAATCCCACGTGTCTTTTTTACTCAATGACATACCGTCCTTTCGGGGTGCACTTGCTTTAAAATTGTTTCACTTCCCGATGTTAAACTCCATGTATACCCGATGTTTACCCTTTTTTTCTCTTAGATCTGGCAGGCTGTCAGCGATCCCCTGATCCTTGCTTGACCATTTGCAATTGCAAAAAAGCTTTGATTTATTTATCTATCTTTATTTATAAAACCTGTCTGCCTAATTTGGTAGCCTTCTCAAAGTACCAGCATTATCCTTTATGTTCCCCTGCTCGTTTAACCACACCCTACCCTGGGAAATACGTTCAGTAGCTCCGAGAAGTTAACTTTTGAAAAATACTCTCCAACACTGAAATGGAATTGATGTACACCACTCCCACCATAGAAACTCACATCGTTTCACTGCCCCCCTCATTCAGGTTTGACCAACAAATTCTTGCGGATCGAGCAAAAAGCATGAAACTCTGCACTCAAAGTATTCTTAGCATTAGAATACCCCCCACCCCCTATTCCCGCTCCATGAGGTTCATTTTCCGAAAAATTCATGTTGATCGTACTGAAAGCATGCATTTTGGTACACAGATCATTCCTAGTACTAGAAATTGAACCAGCCATGGATCCCCATGAAATACCACCAAAGCCTCCCCCCGCCGCCCCCCCCCCCCCTGGGAGCCCCATGAAGCATCAATGACCAACAAATTCTTGATGAATGTTCTAAAAGCATCCAGTGTAGCAGTGGAAATCCAACTACACATGGAACGCCATGAGATAGACACACCCTCAAGTGCTTCCCTGTGTCCTCTCCATGAGGTTGATGATCAACAAATTCTAGTTCGATTTGTACTGCTAAGAATGACTTGTGTACCAATTCACGTTTTAGCACGATCAGCAAGAATTTGTTGGTCATTTGTTGGCCAAGATTGGAATTTGGAATTGGAAATTGGAATTTGTTAGCCAAAATTCATAGTACCAAAATTCGTAGTACTACAGGTGAGTGTGGTAGGGGGACAGGAAGGGGCCTTAGGGGATATCTTGAGAGATTCCATAGCTAGCTCGATTTATTAGCTAAGAATTGACTTGTGTACCAAATGTCAAACGCTCGATGTTCATAATTTGCCCAAATTCTGGCCGTAACAGCTGTACTAATCCTGAAAATCGAACCAACGAACCGATGCTCAATTTTACAACATAAAACATACGTATGATGAAGGCCTATGGCCTTTTGAACGCTATTTTAATGTGACTGCAATTATCGTTGTTGTTCTTCTTCGGGAAATTTTGCTCTCACATAGAGATCGAACCAAAGAACCAATTTTCAAATTGTATAGCTCTTAAAATTGAGTATTAATAAGCTTTCTTATAACAGTTAATTTAAGGTGATTACAGTATTCTTTCTGCGTTATTCTTGCTGAGACAAGAAAAAAATAATGGATATTAGTATTAAAAAACGCTTAAGCGTATAAAATACGGATGTAAACCTTTAAAAACGTAAACCCGTAAAGGAACAGATATTAGAAAAAGACATGTACGCCATCAGCGTCGCACTAATACGTGTAAAAGAATCTCCAGCTTGTTTTTTGGGTCACTGGATATTCTTTTACACGTATTAGTGCCACGCTGATGGCTTACATGTCTTTTTCTAATATCTGTTCCTTTACGGCTTTAAGTTTTTTAAGGCTTACATCCGTATTTTATACGCTTAAGCTTTTTTTAATACTAACCACTCTTTCTATTTGATACATGCAATTCCAACTCTTGATAAGTATATTTCCAGATTGGCAATTTTTTCTTTTCTATCACTCCATTGTTACCTGAGACACGCACAAAAAAACTGTCACACATTTTTTTTCTGTAAAATGAAAATTGAATCCACGTGACTCAACCTATACTGCTGCGAGCTGCACCAACAACTCCCCTTTGTTTGCTTGCTTTCCTCCCTCCACTTTTCACTTGCACGCTCTGTTGCAACATTCTCGTCTTCGCTGTCTTCCTCGCACAGGAACCGTTTATGGCACAGCACCGCGAGCCTTCTAATTCAGCTGGATGCCTTGCCAATCAGTTTCAGTCAGCACTTTCTTCTTTTCCCTTTTCAGTCCTTAAGTTGTCCCATCATTGTGGAAGAGATGTGCGGTTGACTGTAGTTTACTGCTGCCACTATTGAAACAGAATTTAAGCCTTTTGTGCAAACTCAAAGACAGCTTCTTTCAGCTCTTCTTCACAAATTACAAAAATGAACATTTTCCGCAAAACTGCCTAACAAAACTGTCTCTGCTTGTGCATACTGCTATTAGACTTAGTCCCCAGACTAAGGGCACGCTTACGCAACCACTCGCTTTTGCATTCTCGCAGCTAGAAGCTAGAAATCACCTTAAATTCCAACATGGCGGCGGTTTTATGTCTGCCTCCTCGCAACGAAAACAGCAAATAACGTGAGTTCAGAAGCCTTTGGGAAAATTGTTTCGTCATGAGGAATTGTTTATATTATTGTCACGGATTGTAAGACTGCAAGTATTTACTCAAACGATGTCGAATTTAGCTAATCCATTTAGCGTTGCTACCATGGCAATGTCACCTTTGCCATCGCGATTGAGTTCTAGCTGCGAGAATGCAAAGGAGAGTCGCTTCGTAAACGCGCCCTAACGGTCGATTCGCACATCACCGTTCTCTCCCGCCGTCTAGTGTGTTGGCGGAAAATTTTGTCCCATTTTTAGTGAGTTCGCCACATGAGAGTAATTAGCAAGTAGCCTCTTTTGCGAATGTTCCTTCGTTTGAGGGGTAGGGTCCTTCCCTTTCCATTCTTAAGCAAGGAAACACTAACCTCCTGGTCCATTCTGGAATGAGACAGATCAGCAACAATTGTCAAACTAACTTCTGTTATATATATGTATCAGATATAAATGGATTTACCACTCATATCTGTCAGCTAAAAAACTGCCTATAAATGGTATAACTTTTACCGTAGGAATGTGTCTACATCTTGTACTTCTTACTGAATACTTTGCAGGATCTTTGCAGGATCATACGGATTAGTTTGTGCTTAACCAGAAATTGTACTACACTGGACTTTTTCCAGTGTAGTACACAGAGAATTTTGCCATTTTTAAGCTAATAGTTAAAAGAAGTTATTGTGAGATCTTCTTCACTTACTGACTTAGTTTTGTAGCTTTACATGGCTGAATCAGTGGAAGATCCATTTGATGACGAGTCCGATGATGAGGCCCCTCTACCACCAGTCCGGGCCCCGTACGCCTGTGAAAGTGATGAAGTTGATAATTTGCTTGATCATGCAACAGAAATTGAATCCAATGATCGCCTGCGCCAACTACACATGCGCCGCTTCTCACTCGCATTTTATGATGCTGAAATGGACGAAGAGGTACTTATTTTCATTGTGTTGTGTTATTTGGTGAAAGGGACTCTTGTTGATATTATTTTAATGTTATTGGACAAAAAAAGGCCACTGAATTCTTTCGATATGTGCACCTAAACTTTAGCAAGATTTAATCAGTGAATGCTAATCAATATTTCCATGGTTTTAACCAATTACTTTTTGATTTATTCTGTTTAAGTTTTCATAACTGTTAATTTAAGTAATATAATATGTGACTCTCACCAAATAAGGCACAAGCTGTAAGAGATAACTATTTGAGTAGTGTGTAATTTGAATCAATACAAGTAAGTTGTTTTATTATGAAAATCATTACATACAGCCTATGGCCTGGCTAGTGTACGTGGCGTGGCTGCTATGGCTATAGCCGCTCCAGTGTTTTGTAAAGAGTTCACTTACCAGATCAGAAAAATGGAACATTGGCCATTTGCTATGGCTGTAACCGCTCCAGTTTTTTTGTCCAGAGTTTATTTGCCAGATCAGAAAAACGGAATTTTGGCCACTGGACTTGCTGTTGCATAGCATGAAAGTTGTGCCTTGCACCAAGTTTTGCATGTTTTCCAACAATGCATCAGGCTTCGCTCGGTGTACGTCTGATTAATTAATTGGTAAATTTGAACTCTTAAGTTTTTTGTAACAAGTACAGAGGTTACTCATAATCCAACGTCTTCCAAAATGAAGGTCAATCATACTTATTCACTTGGCATAGGATACGTAGGATAAATCCATAAATTAGGTGAACTTTCACTGGACCGCCTCAAGAAGAGTGCTAACTTTTTTTCAAGTGAGGTGATCGAAGTTCGGAGCAGTATTCCAGCACTGAGCAAATGTATTTAAAGGGGAATTCCAGTGGTTTATACTTATCAAATAAACCCCTAGAGCATCGTACACTGACATTAGACACATAAAAAACGGCAAACGTAGGTTTAGTATATCCAAATATCATTTTTCTAAAAGCTGTTTCTTTTGATTCGAAGAGCAGCGCCATTTTTATTGCATTTTAATTCCAGTTGTTGACAACAGACGGACGCGTATATTGCCTAACTTACGGAAGTAGGGCGAACAACTCACTCAAGAGTTCATGCGCCACGACCCTGCAGACGGATCCGAGAGACCGCGCGACAAGAACCTTCACGTTCACTTTCGCTTTCCTTCGGTTTAGCCGCTTCGCTAAAATTAAAAACATGCGATGTTGTCTGCAACAATGTGGCAATTATTCCAGACTGACAAGCAAATCTACAGCGTTTCATTTACTACCTAGTAATGCTAAAAAACGTTCCGAGTGGATAGCAAATTTAGGGTTGAACGATGCAGACTGTCAAGGAAAAACATTATACGTATGTTCGGCGCATTTTGCGGAGACCGACTATTATCATAAGGCTGGAGGAGTCAAGCGAAGATCTCTACGAGTGAATGCAATCCCCGAACTACCCCAGGTAAGATCAGTTAATATTATTTAAAGTGTTTTTAAAACTTTTAAAGGAAAAACTAATAGCTCAAAAGAAAACGGACTACAAATGCTCAAACAGAAAATGACTTTGCCCTCACCCCCCTTCTTCTCCCCTTGGCGATTTTCCGATCGTTAACCATGCAGTTTAACCAAGCTAAAACTTTTCTAAATAGGACCGTGAT
>JAHWFP010181091.1:0-10974 GCA_023313725.1 Lithobius niger | reverse complement strand
AAATTAAGGAAAACAAAAAACAAGAAAAGGTTTGCACCACCGCGTATAAATGGTTTTTTTTCCCATTCCTAGCAGCCAAATGACACTCAATGGATTTAAGCCTCAAGACGTGGGTTTGACAAATTTTCACTTTACATACTAAACACAGAAACCACTATTTCATTGACACACATTGCTGGTTAACAAACAAAAAAATGCAATTGTTACAAGAGGATTGTTGTCATATGAGAGCAACGTTATAAATATGGTTTAACTGCAGTGAAAAATCCAGCGTGCACTACAGGACATCTTAGCGACAGATTGCATCCAGGAAGTAATTTTTGACTGACATGATACAACAAAAAGTAAAATCAAGAGGGAAAATTACCAGAGTAGGTAATTTTAAATATTCTTCCAGGATTAAAGTCTCAATCCTAACCCTTTCTTAAATTATTTTCAGAATACTTACAATTTAATGCATGTGTAACTAAACCAGCTCAATTCAGAAAGGTAGCATGCATAGAAGCCCCCCCCCCCGCCCCCCCCACCCCCAAAAAAAAGAAGAGAAGGCAGGTGGACATTTTTAATAAAAGGGCACAACAGGCGCACATGATTTAGGCCACACACAGATGAACTGATGTTTCTGAGGCAACACAGCACAAGTCCTGTAGTTAAACCTGCGGAGAAATATTTGCTCCTTTTGTTGTGCCTCACAAAGTATGCCGGATGAAAACTTTTTAAAACTCTTAAAAAAAAATAGATTCATAAAATAACATCACTATTTACTAAGGCTGCACCGATACCAAATTTACCGATCGGATAACAAAACAATTTTAAAAAATTTACCGATAACGGTGTCCAATAATTAATAAAACAAAAAAATTGCTCCGAGTTAAAAAATAGCTACAAAGCTACTCAATAATTTCCTGAGCAAAACGCCACGAACAGTATGTCGTAATCTCGAACGGTTCCACAGTTATCAACATTTCTGCAAAGTTGCCGATACCGATCCGACACCGCAAATATCAGCAACCGATGCGAACCCATTATCGGTATCGATGCAGCCGTACTATTTACAAAATTCTTGCGCCTACATGCTTTTTTGGGACTAATTTACAGTTTTGCTAAATAACTCGAGAAACATTTAAGATATACGTGAAATGGAAATAACACAATCCCACCTCGTTGAATACTCACTAATTCACTAATGTTTTTGTAACTTTTCTGATAAAACCAGTCCCGTTCACCTTCTTCTGACTTCACAAACACCTTATTACAAAATTATGCCATGGCAGCACCACTGATCTCTAACAGCTGCTGTGACAGTGCCAGATTGGAATTCACATGAACCATGACATGACGACTTTTGTAATAAGGTGTTGGTGAATTCTGAAGAAGGTGAACGAAACTGGTTTTCACCGAAAATTTACGGAGAATATTAGTGAATGTTCATCGAGGTGGAAGTGTGTCATTTCCGTTTAAAGTATGTCTCATACTTTCCAATGCAAACGATGCTTGCCGGTTTTTCAAAACATTTAAGATGTGAGCTTGAAAGTATCGGCATTCAAAAGGATACGAAAAAACAATTTTTAAAAAGGAGTATTCAAATGCCAAAATCGGTCTATTTTTGGCGAAGTTATCGAAAAAACACATTTTCAATGCTCACAGGAAAATAAAAACGGTTGAACCTACGTGAATTTGTGTAGCCCGCAAGCAAATGAAAAATGTATGATTTTCTTTGCGTAGTCTACTTGCACAAAATAACCCATAAAAGAGGCGATATCCCCTTAAGAGGGATAAGAGAATGGCTTACCTCTTGGGTGTTGGATACTGGCACTGCTACATACAATATGAATACAATGTAAACATGTGCAGATTTCCCACTCTTTTATTGAAACCAGCTCCAGAACGAAATATGAATTTAAAAAATCTGAAATCAACTTCATAGTTTAACTAGTTTTTTCCATCTATCCATGGGAAAACAATTAATGTTCTAAATGTCGCTTATGTACATTCTAAAAACTAGTGGTGCTGTCCACGATGGAATTTGCAAACTACCTGAAATTTGTTTTTTCATGCAGTCCATAATTTATATCAGAGATGATCTAACGGTTTTTCCAGAATGTTTTGCTATATATTACAAACTTATGTAAAAACAACATGGTCGCACGTATGGCCGCACGTTAGCGAGACGCTACCTTATTGTGATTTATACTGGTCTGACAAACCTCATACTGCACGCCAATCGTGCCAACACTCTTATGAATATGTCAAGCATCTCTACAGAGTACGGCAAGGACACCGACGATCGTCCGATAGTGGTAAATGAACTCTTATGGTACATCGCTAACCGGGTTGAAATTGACAATCCGGAAGTTCTGGCGTGTCTCATTACGATCTACTACACGACAGCAGAAATTGCTGTTGCGAAGAGTATACTGCGTGAGGTCAGTGGTAAAAGACTGGCAACTAAAACTAAAGTGGACGACAAAAACACAAAAAATGCCAGAGATATCATTCACGCTCTGCAAACACTACCACACGAAAAACGCCCACGATTCGTGTCGGAAAAGATGCGTTTTCCCCCGGGACAGACACAGTGCGCCAACTTTAGTGGCCTTGCCACTGTCTTGGCTGGCACTCAGACTGAAATGGCAGAATTTCGGGCAGCTCTGAACCAAAGTGTCACCCGACGAGAAACGATAGATGCTGATCGTGCAATGTCAAGCAAGAAATCGTCAATATTTAACTCGGCCACGTGCAAGGGCCCCATGGGAATTGGTCAACGACTGGCGGAACTGGAAGTAAACATTGGGGGTCCAGGAAAACCCGGTGAGACGAAATCGATATATAACTCATGCACGACAAGGCCTATTGAGACAAGGAGTACTGGGCAAGGCAGCATGGAGCTTCCATCCGAATCAATGCCACATAAGACACTACGCAGCGAGGACTTGAACAAGCAGTATGCGCGAGTTGTGCAGAAATTTGCCAGCCATCCAAGTAGACAACAGGGAAGTGTAGGAAATATTCTGATCAGTCACCAAACGCACAAGAACAAAGCTAATAAAGAACCAATGCTTACTAAACTGGGTAACAAGGACAGCAATGCCTGGACTGAAGTTCAAAACAAAAGAAAAAAGTCCCGGGCCCCAACCATAGTTGGAGCTAGACCACAAGAAATGGTTTCTGGGATCAAAGGAGTCCGAAGACCCCCTGGTAAAGCAAATATTTTCGTTGGCAGGTGCCATCCCGCTGTCGAAGAGAGTGAACTATTCAGCTACTTAAATACGAAGGGGTTCGGCATGTTGAAGTCCTGAAAGTGCCAACAAGAAGCAAAATCTACTCCTCCTCCTGCCTTCGAACAGCGAAAGAGAATCTTGACCTCATAATGAAACCGCAGCTCTGGAACAGCGGTATTGAGGTACGGAAGTGGTAAGGACCGATCCGGCATTTTTACACAAGCAGGTCTAAGCCCCACCATGAAACTGACCATTCAGACACTGAAGTGATATCCAGTTCTACGCCAGTTGTGGATGACAACAACTCGGCTGCGGGAAAAGTTTCAATGTTTCATTCGTCTTCTGGTGAAATGGAGGTGAACACTGCAAGAGCATCAACTCCTACTAAGGCCGCCACACAGCTTGATGGTGTGGAAAGAGCCCCATTCAAACCCCCCACCCCATCCACCGCCATGACTCCCAAGTTGGGAGGAGACATATCATCTCTCCCAGCAGCAGGGACAGGAAACGTGGAAGCTTCTCCCTTAAACACAGAAGACGCAGATACAGTAGGAGCCGAGCCTGACATTAATCCCAGCAATAAATTAGGGGAAGACCTAATCACCAAGCCTACTCCAAAACCAAGGGCTAATAACAAAACCCACCCCAATAACCAATTACGCAGCAACAATTTTTCGATTCTGGGTGGACATGGACACAGCAGTCAATGACTAGTACACCAGTTTTTTATGTACAATTGCCAGGGTTGACAATCCAAGTACCAAGAACTTAAATGCATTGTGGCTACTATGAAGCCAACTTTTGTGTTGCTGACTGAAACATGGTTGGACGATTGCATTCTTGATGGGGAATTACAGATGGACAACTATGTACTGTACAGATGTGACAGAAGAGAGCGACAGCATGGTGGTGCTGCGATTTATGTTGACAGCAATATCTGTGTGGAGTACATTGACTGTTTCAGATGCGACTTGGCCGAGGGCATTAGCCTCACTTTCAAGCTTTTTGGAGAAAGAACTACAGTTTGTTGTTGCTACCGCAGCGGTTACAACGGCGATAACAGCAATGCTGATTTAAGGGAGTGGGTTGCCGCAAAGGTCGAGCATAACTGGATTTGCGCTGGTGACTTCAATCTGCCCAAAATCAACTGGAATACCGAAGCCCTCGAGTGTGGAGTTAGCCAGGTCGAACGGGAATTCCTCGACTTTGCTCTCTCACACAACCTGGGACAACTCATTGACTTTCCCACGAGAATTGTAGAAGGACAACAGCCATCTACGTTGGACATTGTATTCACTTCGGAATATGTTTATGGCTCTGGACAGTGATCACTCCCCACTCTGGGGAATGTAGATCACCAGGGTATTCTCTGGAGGGTGCAGTATTCAACCATTAAGGAACCTTTTTCATACACCAAAGGGGAGACAATCAAACAGGGTGTGAAAAGAAACTTTTTCTAGGCTGACTACGGGGCTATCAACAAGGAGCTGTCAAATGTTAAGTGGGCCTTGATCTTTCCCTCAGACGTGGGCATTGCCGAAGACTGGAGGAAATTCCAGGAACTTGTTCATTTGCTGGTTGCTTCATTTGTCCCTGAAAGCATTCCTAGGCATCGAAGTACTCGTAACCTTCCGAGGAGCATTTTGGATGCTATTAGACTGAAACGGAAACTTTGGCGGAGATTTACTAAGACCAAACGTTTAGAGGACTTCAGCAAATTCAGGGAACAAAGCAATAGGGTCATGGAACAGCTGCGCTCAAACAAGCGGGATCAGCTCCATGATGTCGTAAAGGACATCAAAAGCAACCCTAAGAGATTTTTTGGCTACCTTAACAGTAAAAAGGAAGTGAAATCGACCACCATCAGTCTGGTGAATTCACAGGGCCACACCATTCAAGATGGGAAAGCGGTAGCAAACGAGTTCGGCATCAAATTCCAGACAGTCTTTCATGCTAAGGCTGCACCTGTCCTGGTACATGGCCCACTGCGCGAGACCTGTATCTCCAAATAAACGATGCTTGCTGCACTGAAAAACCTTAATCCGAACAAGGCAAGTGGACCAGACGGCATCCCCAACAGATTTTTGAAAGAGTGTGCTGAGAAGCTGGCAGAGCCACTGGCCATGCTTCTATCCAAGTCCTTCAGTCACGGCCTGGTACCGCAAGACTGGAAAAGGGCCAACATCACGTCCATCTACAAAAAGAAAGGAACTAGGCTTTCAGCACTGAACTACCGTCCAGTGAGTCTTCTCCCTTGTGTAAGTAAGATTTGTGAAAGGGTCTTTTTGGCTGAACTTAATCAGGAACTTGATGAACTTGGCATATCTGACAACACTCAACATGGCTTTGTACCCGGTAGGTCGTGCATGACAAACCACCTTATTGCCAGAAACCAATGGACGAAGGCAGTCGATGAGGGCAAGGCGGTAGACATCTTCTTTGCTGATGTTGAAAAGGCCTTTGATACGGCAGTACATGGCATCCTTATCAACAACCTGTGCTCCCGCGGGGTTAGTGTTGAAAAGGTTAGATGGATCTCCAGCTTTTTAGAAGACAGAGAGCAGAGAGTTATCGCAAATGGGGAAGCTTCTGAATGGTTCCCTGTTACTTCTGGTGTGCCACAAAACTCAGTGCTCGGCCTGAAGCTGTTTGCTCTTTACACGAGTGAATCACATGCAGCGCTCCAGGGCGACTGCTACAAGTTTGCAGACGATGTCAAAGATTCTGAAAAGATCGACGAAAAGAGCAATGCCAACCTGCTTCAAAACAATATCAATCTTCTTCAAGCCTGGTACACCGCCAATGGCATGAGGCTCCACCCTGAAAAGAGTTTTGTTATGCATATGGGGCATAAAAACATGAATAAGCCTTATCATCTGGACCATTCAAGACTCAAGGCTACCGACCAAATCAAGGATCTGGGCGTTATTATGGAGTCTGATCTGTCTGTAAGCAAGCAATGTGCTGCTGCTGCTGCTAAGGCCAAGCGAATGGCTGGCTTCCTCTCCAGACATCCACCCAGGCTTTCTCCTGAAAACTTTGCTAGAGTTCATAAGTTTCTCATCCGGCCACTTGTGGAGTTCTCCAGCGCAGCATGGGTTCCCTGGTTACAGCGAGACATTCAGTTGTTGGAGAGCGCGCAGAGACTTGCTTCGCGTGTACTCATAAAGGACAAGGTGGGCTACGAGGAGCGGTTGAGGCTGTCCAGGCTGCCAACTCTGGAACAGAGACGAAAGAGAGGCATGTTTATTGAGTGCTTCAAAATTCTCAAGAGACATTACAAGCTGGACCCAAATGAGTTCTTTACGATGGCCACCACCACTAACTTAAGAGGAACTCCCTCAAGCTACACAAGCCACACTGTAGACTTAATGCACGGAAATTTTTTTTTTCTGTTGCCGTAATCGATGAGTGGAACAATCTTCCAGATGATCTGTGTAGGGCCAGCTCAACTAACTGCTTCAAGGCAACGTTGGACAGGCACATGGCGCAGCATTAACTCCCCCACGGGGCATGGCTACAAGTCACGGACTTTGCCGTATTATGAACTAAACTAAACTATGCAAACGTTAAATGGTAAATATTCTGACAAACACATGCGGCACTTTGAAAGTTAGAAAATTACGCAAATTTTTCAAAAACGAGAATACTTCAACAGTATCTGCTAATTTTCGACAAACCATATATTCTGACGTTAAACTGTTCATTAGTCTTTGTCAGGTAGTTCACCCTTGGTTTAGAAGGCTCGGATTCACTATAATGAGTTCCAGAGTTCCATTTGAGTTCCATTATGCAATTTCTTCAAAACTTGAATACTTCCAACAGCATTTGCTAATTTTCGACAAACCACATACTCTGACGTGAAATTTGAATTCGGTGGCTGCCGTTGCCTCCTGTAATTATCAGGTACTGGCACCGTCTTCTACTTGCGTTCAAGCTGTGCTGTATGTAATTTCTGCACTACTTACTGGAATGTCGGGTATGATGGTGGAGAAAACTGTTGAAGTATTCTAGCTTCTGAAAATTTTGCATAATTCAATCAAATATGGTAAATAATCTTCGTACTTACAAAATAAAAGAACAAGTCAAGCTATGGAGTCGTTTTCAGATTTTTTTAAATTTGTATTTTGTCCCGAGTTGGTTTTAAAAAAGCAGGCTAATGCAGTCATAATGCAGTCTAATGCCTTCCAGAGAAATTGATTTTCAGCACGCAATGGTTAGCTATCCCCTTACAGCTAACCAAAACAACACGAAATTGCTTAGGCTCGTTGTTCTGGCAGTTACCGGTTTGGTGACATCATTCGTATAAAGACGTTAATTTATTTGTTTGCAATATTATTATTTTATTTATTCGTTTCTTAAAAGGAAAAATTATAGCTCGACCATCCATGCACCATCACTTGCACATATTTAGTTATCATGTAACTTCTTCATACTCTATCTGCTTTAAAAAATCTGAAATAGAAATGGATTTTTTTGAAATATGGTCGTTTGATTTCGGTTTTTGAACTTTCGTTAACCGATACAGCACTATTTATTTTAGTAAAGCTCGTATCATTCTTGGGATCTTGATTCCTGTCTGTGCTGTGGGGCAACTTAAATCCTGCCTACACGCCTATGTACGTTGAAAGCAGTTATAAAAAAAAACACCGTAAATCACCTACCAAAACACCCTTGAGCGATTGCGGTAAGTTCAGCAAAAATCGGGGGAGACAGTTAACTCAAACATAACCCATTTTTCTAACCTTAATTCAGCGTTCACGCCATCACTGACAAGTCGGAAATTATACGATCATTCATGTACGTAATTCGGATTTTACCTAGTTTAAACACAATACTCGTCTCGTTTATTCAAAATTTTTGTCAAATTTTTGTGCATTACATCCGTCACCCCTACGTTCAACATAATTCACCGTTAAAGCTGCACAATCTTTCATAACTACAAGATTGGAGGCGAATTCAGGCTGAAACGGTGGCGAAAGAGTTCATCTTTCATCCAGTTGAGAGTGAACTTTGGGCATGCAGCACATTTCCGAAAAATGGAAATGCGAACGCTCAGTTCCTGATCGTGAATCGTGTTGGATAAAAAGGTTATTTTCTAAAAATACAAGGCATGTAGCGAATTTTCAAGGAAAAATAATGTGATTTAAGGGAGGGGCTTTAACTTCACTACTTTATATTTGCGACCTAGGAGTATTTAAATGGATGGGTGCTTCTTTCATCAGGGCATTTAATATCCATTTATGGTATTTCGCCATAGGAAATAATTAAACAACGTGGTTACTGTTCCTTGTGGAAAAATGAAGATTCTCCCAGAGAACTTGTTCTCGCCAGGAGAATCTAAGTTCTCTGAGTGGAATCCGACGAAACTGTGTTACAACATTGGGATCCTTCCCTATGCCTACGGCGCTTTTTTACCTCATTAACGCAGTCATTTATGCAAAATATTGCGTCACTTCCGCCTCTATCCCGCTTCCCCCTACCCTGTCCGCGTCCACTCACTCTTTTCTTGCTGTGAACGCACGATTCCATGCAGGGAGGCGGGCGGGCCCTGTTTTGTAACACAGTTTCGTCGGATTCCACTCAGAGAACTTAGATTCTCCTGGCGAGAACAAGTTCTCTGGGAGAATCTTCATTTCTCCTTCGCAGAATCCTCCTCACTGTGTTACAACATTGGGATAGATTAGGAAGCAGTGCACACCTCGGAATCGCTCCGAATATGGCTGTGGTGACCTTGGTCCCACTTAATAATCAACCAGTACCTACACCCCAGACTACCCAGGGACCCCACTCATCCGCCACCTCGGCGTCCAAGTACGGGTCCCAGAGAAGGGCCCCTGCGCTCTTCAAGGGATAAGGTCCCTCCCTGGCGCAGGCCAACAGCCGGACGAACCAGGCTGCACACTGCCAGTCCGGTGTCACTAGTACTGCCCACTCAACTCGATCCACGATGAGTTTGTCTACGCAACGTCCAATTAAAGGACACGGGGGAAAAAGATACGGAAAGAACGGGCCCCAGTTCACACTGAACGCATCCACAAACTCTGCCCCTGGGCAGCGTCCCCACGACCCAAATCGCTGCAATTGGGCCGTCGCCTCCGATGCGAATACGTCCACGTCTGGCGTCCCAAACCACCTACAAATCTTCTGGAACGCCGCAGTACACAATCGGAAGTCAAATCTGTCCCAGAAATTTCGAGACAGCCCATCCGCTGTCACATTTAACTTCCCCGGCACAAATGCCGCCTGTACCACACAATCCAACTGACTTCTACGCTGCTCTAGGCAACGGACCATGGCATTTAGCATCTGGGACTTTGTCCCCCCTTGATGATTCACATATGCCACGGCCACTACATTATCCGAAAGGATTCGCACGACCCGTCCCCTGACCAGGTCTCCAAAAACGTCTAGCGCTTTAAGCATAGCCAATAATTCCCTTGCATTTATATGCAAGGCAGCCTCCCTGGGCTGCCACCTCCCCTGCGCTTGCGAATCCCCAGTGGCTGCTCCCCAGCCCATGTCCGACGCGTAAGTTGTCACCACTACTGCGGCCTCCACCGAGACCCACGATTTTGCTACCACTGAGCGACCCAGAGCCTTCGCCCACCAGTCCAAATCTTCGCAAGAACCGCGCGAGAGGCTTCCTCCGTGCACTCCCGCACGACACCAGGTCACCAGGTCATGTTGCCACCAACGTGTGTGCAACTTGCCGTTCTCCACGGCACACAACAAACTTTCTGCCAGCCCCAACAACCGTTGAAGCTCCTTAACAACCGTGACCGGGTCTCGTTGCAGCCTCGCAACCACGCATACCATACCGGCCTGCTTCTCAGGTGGCAGCACAAAACGGGCTGACTCTAGATCCAACATCATTCCCAAAAATCGCAACGCCTGCGACGGTACCAGCACACTCTTTTCGTAATTTACGAAAAATCCCAACTTCCGCAAGGTTTCCAACACTCTCCGCACATCCCGCCGCACACTTGCTGCGGACGGGCCTACTACTGCAAAATCATCCAGGTAAATGAAAATTAACACACCGGCCCGGCGCAAGAAGCGCCTCACCACTGACATAAGTTTCATAAAAGTACCCGGGGCTGAAGCCAACCCAAATGGCAGCACACAAAAACGGTAAAGACAACCTTGCCAGGAAAACATTAACAACCGTCGTGCACCGTCCTTTATTGCCACTGCATAGTATGCTTGAGACAGATCTATGGTAGCCATCCACCACCCTGGTTGTAAATGTTCTACCACCCTTGGTAGTGTATCCAAGTAGCACTTCCGTACAACTACAAACTCATTCAAGCCTTTCAGGTTCAAAATTATCCTGATCGATCCGTCCGGCTTTGCCACTGAAAATATTGGTGACACAAATCCTACACTTCCGTTTTTCACTCTCTCAATCACACCTTGAGCTAACATCTCGCTCAATTTCGGGGCAATCTCCTTCGCATCGTCAAACAACGGCGGCCTCGCCGAAACCGCCCTCAGCGGTGGCGAATTTCCCAACTCTAGACCAGCACCGTCTACAATATCCAACACCGCCGGCGACGCCCCAATGGCCGCCCACTCTGCCCTATGGCCTCTCAAACTTCCAGCACGCCATGTGCTCATCATTTTCAAGCTCCGTTCCAGCGCTTGTTTTCCAACAATCCAACCGCACACACAACAAAACTCATCTACTCCCGCTCGGTATCGCCGATGCCTTACACACCCCAGTGTTTCGCATCGCCCAAAAAAAAAAAAA
>JAHWFP010181089.1:0-10282 GCA_023313725.1 Lithobius niger | reverse complement strand
GTCCCTCGCGTTGAAACAACACCACTGAAGGATGCTGCAACCACGAAAGAAATTAATGGCTTTCTTTAACAGCGTGTGCATTTAACAGCGTGTAAATGCTTTGGTTTTGCTGGAAAATCCACCGCATTTCATTTCGATCCACATCCCTGCTGCCAACGGCACAGGCAGTGTAATGGACTGCATCGGAACTGCTGGGTTTGTGTTGCCATTTCGCCAAGTCGCTGGACGCTCATTCGCAAAAAAAAAACTCCAATCACGACAAAGGATGCTACGGGCGGCTCGTAAACGTGAAGAACAGAAAAATCTTTCTCCAACACAACCTCTAACTACGACTACTCCTTTGTCTTTAAAGAAAGCCTCCAAACGTGCTGCTCCCCGTCCGCTGCCCCCATACATCCTCACAAACGATCTGCTCTTTCAGGTACGGGGGCGATCCCCGCAGTTGCCGGTACGTCCGGGGTGAAACCCACGGCAAAAATCAAGATTGCTCGACATCATCTTGCTCCTGCCAAAATGCTGTCCTCAACTTCACAATCGCCACCGTCCTGTCAGAAGCCACCATTGTCATCCACCCCCGTCCGTGTTCAACCCTCTGCCCAGAAGTTTTCTCCCTGACTAGTGCGCCGTCCCCCCTTCACGTCCGACTTCGTTTTCAACTTTTGCAGTGATCCACTCTGCCATTACACGGGGGCCTACAACTCTCGGCCAGAGAACAAGAAAACCTCGACTTTAATTTGCGGTTTCTCAACAACTATCTCGACGGGTTCAAGACTGAACTCAACACCCTCCGATCCGCCCAATCTGTGTAAAGGCATTTGGCCAAAAACCCAGATTGGTTAGGATACCCGTCACCAAAGATCAAAAAATTAGGGAACCAATTTTTTTTCTTAGCGCCGTAGGCCTAAGTGCTTAAGCCTCATCCTTTAAATTGTGTAAATCCTAGGAAAATGGACAGAAACGATCACAGTCTTCACTTCTTAATAGCCACAGACTTTACCTTCATCTCTGCGAAAACAGAACTCTAAAATTCATCTCCTGCTATTAACCACAGCCAATTGAAAAACGCTCCAAACTGAGCGCACCGCACGCAATCGCCGATCGCCATTTTCCACAACAACGAACTTGTACATTTGTAATTTATATTTTTTTCTCAGGCATAAAGCCGACCAGTTTAGTGTTTGTTATAGGAACCACATATATGTACTCACACTCTGCGTTTTTATTTTGAACTCCAATACTAGTCTTGGTTTGTTATGAAAACGTCGATTGCACCTTTTTTTTATTATTATTTGCGGATACAATAATGTTGTAAACCAAAATGCGTTTTAGCATCTACAAACTAGCTGGTTTATTTTAATCCTTTGCCTAGTGCTTATAAAAGCAATTTAGTAACGTAACTTCTTCCCACAAACTCTACCTTGTCCAAAACGGCATTTTTTTTACTATTTTATTTTACCGGACATTTTCTCCAAAAAGTGTTTATCTTGTATTTATTTCAGAGCTCCGACCATAGCAACCTCAACCAGTTGTAATTAAAGCCTTTACTATTAACTATTGCACTAAAGCAGAAACCATCCTTCTATTAAACTTGAATAAATATTTTAAAAGCAAACTCCCCCCCCCCCTCCTTCAATAGTTGCGATACCTAATATCGTAGTTTTAAATTATAGGCCTAACCACGTTGCGAGTTGAAAACTCAGTTCCTATGGCCTCTCAATTCAAAAAAATTGGCAATTCCCTTTGCTTCCTTTGTTGCCAAAGTTCCCTTCCAATCCACAGCCAGTATTAAATTCCCCCACCACTCAGAACTCCAAGCTATCCTGCCCGTCCGCGCCGTCTTACCTACTTCCGGTAGAGACAGCCTGGCCGGTCTAAGTCAGTTTCTCCTCCTCCAGATGTCCCCCTCTGCCTCCCCGCACCTCCCCTCCGCAGCTATCCTCGGCGTCCGCGCCGACTTCCGGTAATGAGTATATAACCCCAGCCCCAGACTCAATCGTTAGCACTGCTCAAAGATCTCAGAGGCTAGAGGTTGCTACGCTGGTCGGAGTGGAGATGTCCGCACGGGTCCG
Organism: Lithobius niger; assembly: GCA_023313725.1. Classification (NCBI taxonomy): domain Eukaryota; kingdom Metazoa; phylum Arthropoda; class Chilopoda; order Lithobiomorpha; family Lithobiidae; genus Lithobius; species Lithobius niger. Next base: position 8,213 of record JAHWFP010181089.1, on the reverse strand, counting down.
TTTGTTGCCATACCGGACAAGGTTACAGTTCGTTGGTAACTAAGTTAATTATTCGTGAAAGTATTCTTTTAGACTCCAATTCTAAATTTATAGTTCATAAACTTAAACTTAACCTCTAACTTTGAGAATGATTGTGGATCAGTTAACCGCCATCGGCATTTCTGGCCTAGAACTACCACAACTTAAGGGTTTAAGGTCCCCTTCCTAAAAACCGGCTTTTTTTCTTATTTATGTTGAACAAAGGTTCTTCTAAATAATCAAATGGTTTAAATCGTAGAGCTTAGACGTCTTTTGGGTTGTGTACCAGGTTTGCCATTAGTTAGTTTGATCTTTAGCACTTGGCTTTAGAAACATAACTTGTGACTATTTTGCTAATGTAAACGTTGCATTCAGTAACTTAGAGAGTCCGGTGACTCAAACAACTTTTCTTGTCGAAATTTTGTAGTGTATGAACTTTTAACTTGTTCACTTCATGCCGATTTTAATGTAAAATCATCGTGTGCTTTATTTAAAGCTTTCTGAGATAATTTTTGTAACTATTTTAGTTCCAATGTAGTGTAGGAAGTTAACCATGTTTTAATAAACTTTCGTTGTTTTAAACAACCAGTTGACTTCGTTGAGATTTAATTGCATGAGTAGATAATCAAAACCCATTTCTTACTATCTGCAAAATTACTTACCTTCAGTTCTTATGCTAAATTCGCTAAATTTGGCTTTTCCCATGCTCAAACTCAAAATTCGTAGATTTTTGACTTCACCGTCTGTTGCGTGTTTTCACCGCCAGGCGCGCTGCACAGTATACCTGCTGCAGCCACCTGCCTCCCGTGGGGAAAACCCCATTCGCTTTTGAGCACGCGACAGTGAAGGTCGATAGTGCGGCTGTTATCCCATTCAAGATGGCGGAAAATTATCGTGGAGACGACAATGAATTGGTGGAAACGGGCGACGAAGAATTGGATAATATTAGCGAATTACACAAACCCGAAACAGTGAAGAAAGTGCTCTATACTTGGAGACATTCCGATCAAAAGAAAGAACAATTTAAACGGAAAAAGAATAAGGCAAGTCTAGATGACCGATTGGCGGGAATGAGCCGGGACCCGGATGCACCGATTTTCATGAAAGACCTAGCGAGTGCGAGTTCGGCCACGACGGTTGATTTCGATGGATTCGAGGACAATGAAAAGTCGGTTTACCCAGAACGATCCTTGGGATACTTGGTGACGGCGGCTCGTGAAACGGCGATTTCTGTGGTGGAGTCGAGATCAGATAAAGTAGAACGGAACGTCCGTGCTAACGTAATGACCCATGTTGACGCTAGGATGAACGAGATGCAACAGGCATTGCAGACACAAATAACGGGACTTATTGCCAGTGTAAACGTGTTAATCGCAAACAGTGCTTCACAACAAACCCAGGCTACACAGGATTGTAGTGATAAGACAGTGACACTTAACAATGACCTGTCCGTACAAGTAGCGGCGGCGGGCAACAGTGGAAAGCAGAAGACAAAGGGTTCGCCGAACAGTGCAACAAAGGGTTCGCCAGCGATCGGAGAAAAGGCGCCAAATCATAATCATCCCACCGCTCAGAGGGACAAATCGGCTAGGAGCGACAGCAAATCAAGCAAGAAATCGTCTAGCAGTGAGGTGACTATTAAAGGAAAAGGTACGGGAAAACATTCTAGTGTAAGGCCACTCGAGTCCGCTCCCGAGAAAAGGGTAGGCGGACAGGGAAAAGACGATAAAGGTGGCAAAACCGCCCTACCCACACCCAAGAAAGGGGTAAGTGGGAGGGCTAGCGATGCGGACGCTTCGCTGCGAACTGGCGACCAAGCGTTCCGATCGCTGGAGGAATTCATAGCGGACGTTCGGAGGAGCGGTTCGCCGACGGTTCGCCACGAAGTGGGAACAGGAGCCAGTTCGCTATCAGCAAGACCACATGGCATTAGCGAACCATTGGACCGCAAGACGATCAGGAAGACGGACGGTCCGCTAGCGATCATTGATGCACGACGGGAAGACACCAACGTTTCGCCAGTTCGCGAACCGGGTCGGCAAGGCTACACTTCGCCAACAAGGACCGCACATCGCAACCAAGGTACGCATGCATCGCCATTGAGAGCGGTGGCGCCGTTTTTGGAACGCATGGACGGAAATGAGTCATGGAGACGTCAGGAGGAGTATGACAATGAGAGTGAATACTATAATGACGATAATATGAGCGACATGAGAATGAAGGATTCTATGAAGAAAATGAGGAAGAAAATTATGAAGATTTCCGACCCAATCTTAACAAGAAGAGGGGAAGTGACCTTATTCACAACAATCCGACCAAGATCAGGAAGGTACAGTTCAGTGAGGATGCGATTTTCAACGAAAGGAGATTGTTTTCGGACGAACAGCTACAGACGGAAAGACAGTGGAGAGAGGAAGTAGCTTGTAGACCATTGGTACAAGAATCTACCGACAACGAGGACCCTTTCGAAGAAGGACCGGGTCTGATCAGCTGGAAAGATTTTGCGGGTTTCACCCTTAAATATTTAAATGAAACTCCCTTCTGTAAACGGGCCGTCCCGATGGAAATTGACCCGGAGGACCCGCCCATGGAAACCTTGGCCAATGTGGGCAGTTCGAAGGTAACGCCGGTGCACCTTCCTCAGTCGGCAGTAGCTTTCAGGCAGCTATTAAATAATGAATCTTTAACAAGGAAAGACTGTCAGCCAATTTCGGTGTCGAAACCCCTTCCACCCCATGACCCGAAAGCAGCCAAAATGTTTTTTACGGCGGCGGGAAAAGAAGCACCACCAAAGAGGCGATACAAGACTTTCACAGAATCTGAATATATCACAGAAAAAATGGACCTGGAATTGGATTCGACACTCAAGAGACCAAGTTTTATAAAGACCCCGATGCAACTCTACGACAACGACGAAGCCCTACTGCGGTGCAGTATAAGGGCTAACTCTCATGCTGAGTTGGCTTATTCGGCGTCGGTGGCCGCAATCAAGTCGCTGGTGGCGGAACAACCAGAACTCAAAGAGAACAAAACTATTAGAGAATGCCTCCACATCATGAAGAGGGCACCGTCCTTTCAGCAGGACAGTTTAAACTGGTCCTCAAGACTGCTCCTTAACATAGTGTTTCGGAAACGGGACGCTTTGTTGGAATCGGCGACAACGATTCCCACGGACTTGGCGGAAAAGTTGAGACTACTTCCAATCCATGGCGCAAAGGAGTTATTCGACGGCAAATTACTTACCCTTGCACCAGAACTGAAAGAGAAAACCAAGCCCGTAGGAACACCAATGCGAGGATTCAGAGGAAGAGCGAGACCCATGATGAGGGCATACTCCACGTACCCTAATCAGAGTTTGGGGTTGAATTCACAGGATGGAAGAGGCAGGGGAAGCTACAGAGTGGACAGGAAACCCGATCCACAGCCGTTTCGAGAGAGTGCCCCATCCCAAACCGGAGGGAGGGGCGGAAGTAATTTCAGAGGCAGGGGTCAAGGAAGGGGAAGAGGAAGAGGTCGCAAGCCTGGAGGTAGATATTGACATGAAGGAGGAGTTTTCCCCCATTCACCGGCAGGTGGGGGGAAGACTATCGAGGCACTTACAGGAGTGGACGCGAGTGACTTCCGACACTTTCATTCTACGCACTTTGAAAGACGGCTACTACCCCCCTTTTTCGTCGATGCCAGCCATGAGTTACGGACCACCACAGGAGAAAGGGAAAGAGGTGCCTGGCCTACAGGAAGAAATAAACAAGCTTTTAGAGAAAGGAGCATTGGAACTGGCACCGGTAGGCACGAGAGGGTTCTGGAGCCCACCTCGGATAATCCCGAAGAAAGGGGGGGGAACTCGCCTTATCTTCAACCTGCGGAAACTCAATGGCCATCTAAAAAAAGTACATTTCAAGATGGAGACGATTGGGAAGATAAGAGAGGCCTTGAGGGAAGGAGAATACACGGTCTCTATAGATTTAGAGGACGCCTATCTTCACGTACCACTGCACAGGGGCGTCTCTTTGCAGTTTTCGAGCCTGCCATTTGGCCTGTCAACTGCTCCGCAAGTCTTTACGAGAATCATGAAGCCAATATTAGGACTACTTCACGTAGAAGGAATAAAATCTCATGCATACTTAGACGACTGGTTGATACGCAACCTGTCACCGGACGTCCTGCAGTCACAACTGTTGAGAAGCTTGAGGTTGTTCCAAACTCTAGGATTGGGAATCAATGTCAAAAATTCAAGGCTAGTCCCTCAAAGGAAATTCACGTTCCTAGGAGTGGAATTCAACTTAGGCACATGTTTGATTCGTCCTTCTACAGAAAGAATAGACAGGGCAGTGAAGACCTTGAAACAGGTGCGGAGACAGAAGGACATGTCAGCAAGAGACCTGGCTTCGGTCATAGGGATGTTGGATTCAATGGCTACACTGGTACCCCGAGGCCAGTGGCGGGTAAAACCAATCCACTGGTTCCGGAAAGAAGAGTGGAATCCCAGAATTTCATGGTCGGATGTCATCAGCCTAGAAAACATCCCTGATCTGAGCTGGTGGGGAGAGAAAGAAAATTTGCTGGCGGGAGTCCACTTGAAGGAGAAAAAGGCCGAGGTGCTACTGTTCACAGATGCGTCAACCAGTGGATGGGGAGCACACTTGGGAGACTTGACATTGTCAGGAAAATGGAAGACGGAAGAGAAAGAAATGCACATCAATCTCCTAGAACTAAGAGCAGTGAGACTGGCAGTGGAGAAGTAAAAGAACGAGTTACAAGGCAGACACGTCGGGATAATGTCGGACAATACGACTACGGTAGCCTACATCAAAAGAGGCGGCGGAACACATTCCAGGACTCTAATGGAAGTAACATCCAGGCTCATGGAGGTGTGCCAACAAGAAGGTATAAACCTAATCCCGAGACACATACCGGGTCGCCAAAACGTATGGTCCGACGAACTTTCAAGGGGGAGCGTGATACCGACGACAGAGTGGCGACTGGACCCTGCGATCTGCCGGTCTCTGTTCGAGAAGTGGGGACAACCATACGTGGACCTGTTCGCAACGAAGGCAAACAAGCAAGTAAAGAATTATGTATCACCGTTCCCAGACCCCCAAGCATGGGCGACAGACGCCATGTCGATTTCGTGGGAAGGGATGTACACTTATGCATTCCCCCCATTCAGTCTTCTCCAACAAGTCATGAACAAGATCAGGGAAGTATCAGGGTTGTTCATTCTTGTAGCACCGTTCTGGCCGGCTGCAGCATGGTTCCCAGATCTGATGGAACTGACCAAAGAAGAACCAGTTTCGCTTCCGTTGACAGAAAAATTTCTTACACAACACAGGGGTACGACGTTCCACCCGGCCCCAGAAGTGCTACACCTTCACGGATGGAGACTCTGAAAGCAAACCTCACAGGAGATGGATTTTCCACCGAAGTGGCCGACAGACTGCTGCAATCAGTTAGAAAGTCGACATCAAAGATGTATGAAGGTCAATGGAGGAGGTGGTTCACCTGGGCGAGAAACCACAATTGCGACCCCTGTAACCCGTCGGTTATCAACCTGTCACAATTTTTAGAGGAATTGTTCATGAAAAAGCTTTCCCCCACGTCAATCAAGGGCTACAGATCGGCGATAAATTCTGTACTCACGTGCATGGGCAGATCTGACGTGGTTTCAAACCCCATACTGACTAAGCTTATATCTGCATTTGAGAATGAGAGACCAAGAACACGCAGCCTCTTTGCTAAATGGAGCCTACCGTTAGTCTTGTGTAGCCTGTCCCAACCACCGTACGAGCCGCTGGCAGCGGCATCTATGAGCATGTTAACACAAAAAACTGTCTTCCTGGTGGCCCTGTCGTCGTCGGTAGACAAAGTGAAGTGGCGGCCTTCTCAAGGGGTGACGGACACATCCGGTTCACGAGAGACTGGTCATCTGTGTCACTGGTTTTTCCAGCGGACTTTAGGGCGAAAAACTCGAGACCTGACAAGACACCGACACCCGTCGTAATACAAGCCATAGGACATGGTAGACCAAGAGAAAGCGAGGAGAAACTTCAGTGCCCAATTCGAGCATTGAAATATTATCTGAAAAGGACGGCCACGGAGGAGAAGAAGAACGACCAGTGCATAGGCCGGACACCACTATTCATGGACATTGACAAGGCAACGGGGGAAGTAATCAACAGGAAAGTGACACCTTTCAAACTTGGTAACTGGATATGCCAAGTTATCAAAAGGGCGTATGAGACAAGTCCGGATCACATGGATGTCCCCAAGGAAATAAGAGCTCACGAACTACGGGCATTGTCTGCGTCATGGGCGTACGGCAAAGGCACGCCTTTGGACGAGGTTGTAAGTGCTAAATGGAAAACAAAGAATACATTTATCAAGCACTATCTCAGAGATGTAAGTGGAGAAGCGGGACAGGCAGGGGTAGTCCACAATGTCGTCTCTGGCTCGAAAGGAGTCAGCAAATGATCAACAGAGAGACATTGGGTGGAGGAGTGAACGTCAGGCCAGTGCAAATCACTGGAAGACGTTTACGGAAACGGGAAGAGGCGTCCTGGATCAAAGAAGGTCAAGGGCGATATCGAGCAGACAAGGGACAATATAGGAGGTGAGTGTGTGCATTAATTACATTGTCAAGGGTAATTGGATGTTGTGTGTACTTGTACCTCCCACCACCATACAGACAAAGTCAGCATAAGAACTGAAGGTAAGTAATTTTGCAGATAGTAAGAAACAAGAATTTTAACTAGTTAAAATTGGTTTTTACTATCATAAAAATTACTTACCTTCAGTTCAACCCGCCCGCCTCCCCGCTGAGGAACAAGAAAGGTTCAAAAGCGAATGGGGTTTTCCCCACGGGAGGCAGGTGGCTGCAGCAGGTATACTGTGCAGCGCGCCTGGCGGCGAAAACACGCAACAGACGGTGAAGTCAAAAATCTACGAATTTTGAGTTTGAGCATGGGAAAAGCCAAATTTAGCGAATTTAGCATAAGAACTGAAGGTAAGTAATTTTTATGATAGTAAAAACCAATTTTAACTAGTTAAAATTCTTGTTTTTATTTAACTCCCAGCCGGCAATTAAACACCTATCGTGGTGGCAGCAAATTAGTAAGTAGTTAGTATTTGAAACGTAGTTAGGACATGGACGCTCCCCTCCTAACCGAGCAGTAGCCACTGCAGTGCTGTAAACTCCGCAAAAGTCAAAACAGTCACCGTAAATATTAACAACGTCATCGCCAGTACACCAGATGTCGGTGCTCACCTGAAAAAGCACCTAAAGAGACAGGTAGCGCCGCTACATCTGCAACATCGGCTCTTCACGAAACGGCTGCAGAAGTGGAGGCACTGCGATCTGAGAACAATCTCCTGCGTGCTTCGAACATTGCCCATTCCAACGAACTCGAGCTCGTCAATTAACGCTACCGATCCCTACGCATTAACTACGCATTACTACGTGCACGTAATGTTTGGGTGTCTCCAATCCATGCTTCTCCTCCGTGGAGAGCCTATTACTGTGTGCGCTCCCGCACCCGACGTCTCAGTCTTGCTCCATCCTCCGCTCCTACTCAACCACTGCTACACCTTGCCTCTGCAACTGCATCCGCCTCTCCACCGGTCCTCCAGGTCCATAAAGACGCTCCGTCCCCACTGCCATCTCCACTAAGTGACCCCTCCGCTACATCTTGTGGATATCACACTCCCGACAACGTGTGACAATGCACCGACTTTCGTTCCCGTGTTTCATGGCATCACCCCAACCTCATCATCTTCTACTGATGTCATGCCATGCTCCCCCTGTTGTAACAAGGCTTTTGGTGTCTCTCTGGGAGTTCGTGTTCTTCCTTCATAACTACTCTCTAGTTTTTTAACCTTCAAAATTGTTGACTGCTTCTTCATGTTTCGGTGAGGTTCGTGCCTCATCCGCCTCCCATCCGAAGACGGACAATCACGATCCTCGCCAGTTTATTCAATAGAACCTTTCTGCCGTCTATTCCCCTCCTGGGGACGGAACATTCAGCTTTATAAAAACCTTTAGTGATGGTCCTGCTTCATCCGCCTTCCGTCCGCAGACGGCACAATCACGATCCTCGCCATTCCTCTTATTAGGACTTTCCTTTCACTTACCTCACCTTTTGGGACGAAACGTTCACGATCCTCCCTTGATTTTCTACTGAATCTTCAAAAAAAAAAAA
>JAHWFP010181068.1:0-15059 GCA_023313725.1 Lithobius niger | reverse complement strand
CAGACGACGCGCGAGAAGTACAGTGGGCAACGGTTTCCACGCATTTTCAAAAACACTAGCACTCATGGCAATGTAAAACAGAAGCAAGAACATGAAAGGAAGCCTGAAGAAGATAGGAGAGACCGAAATTAACACCACTCGGACTATTAGGCCTATCGAAAAATCGCAAAATACCGCACTGAGAGTATTTTTGTTTTTGAATTTGAGCGTTACAGTTGTGATCGATTAACAGCCAGATGTGTTGTCCAACCCCCTTAAGCACTCCACAACAAAAACGAAGACCTTCAGAAGATGGCACTCCATTCTGACTGTTTGTGATCATTTTCAACAAAGTGCGAAGTTTGCTAATTTTGGGGGGAGCCAGCTATGTGGTGCCTGCCGCCATAAGTGATGTCTACTGTAAATGCAAAAATGTACATGTAGTGGATATTTGCGTGCCAGCAACTAGAAACCCCAATTTTTCCGTCTAGACAAAATTGGTTTCTATTGCCGTATTGAAAATGTACACTACCAGTACCGACCTTTCCTCACCTCTTGAGTCACCATCATGACATATTGAGAGGATAAAAAGCCACACCCGAAAGTTTTTATGCCGCCCTCGCACTGAGCGACTTGGCCGCGCGGTCAAGTCGCTGCAGCCAATGGGAATGCTTACCGTTTATGTAAAACGACTCACTAATCATTTTCATTGGCTGCAACAACCTGGCCGTGCCAAGTCGCTCAGTGCTCGGGCGGCCTTATGGGAGGGCTCCGCATGACGCTTGCAACCCCTCCCCCCCCCCCTCATACCCCACCAGTAGCACCAATCCCCAGACCATTTTTTGTTTGTAAAAAGCTAGTCGCAAACTTGATAAAAAAAAATATCCCGTTTTAGGGGCCCCCCGGAAAAATAATTAGTTTTACATTTTCACCTTGATTCAGAGAAACTTAGCTTCTCAAAGTAAACTACTTTTCAGAAGTAGAATTTGGTGCAACTGGCTTTAAAATCACATGACATTGCTTGTATTTGAAATAGTTTTTTTATTTATATAGTTCTAACTTTCTCCTTTCAGAAAGCACTACCGGGGGTGAAGTATTAAGCCTACAACAGTACAGAACTATGACGAAAAGCTGGATGTCGGAAGCTCAGCCTTAATAGTGAAAGAACGGATCCAAATTTTGTCAAGCATCATCTTGTTTCTCTTTTAACCAACATAAGGATAATTTTTTTTCCCCCCCGTTTTTTAACCGTTGGTGTTGAAATATTCGGATGCACAGGGGCAAACTGCACTCCAAAATCGCACTTTGCACTCCAGAAGCAACTCGTGGAGTACAAAATTGCACACCAAAGTTGAATTTTCCATAACTTTTGAACCGCACAAGCTACTACAGACTTGCGGTTTGCGGCATTTTAAACAGCTTGGACTTGGAATTAGATTTCCTGTGGCACCATTCCTTTCAAATTAGTTAAACTCCAGTTTTTACTACTTTTGATTAAACTATGTGTATAGGTTTTTCAGTTGAACAGCGAAATTAAGTCAGTTTTAAGCAAAATGCAGGAAAACGGTACATATTATTGAGATGCTGAATGTTAGAATTTTCTATGGCTATAAAATAGGTGACTACATTTTGGTTTTGCACCCCAGCAACAGATTTGGGATGCAAATTTGCACCCGGATCAAAATTTGGAAATTCAACCCCTAGTGTTGGGTGAATTAGTGGTTGGACGAAATGAAAATGTGACCTACAACTTTTCATGACACACTCCAAGGTTATGAAAAGTCTTGAATATCCCCCCCCCCCCCCCCGGCTCCAAAATAATCTCACTCACCCCAAAGTAAGCATTACTTATGACTACTCAGGTTACCTGTGGATGATATTGTATAGCCAAACGATTTCAAAATGTTTGGAGATGTCACATTTTCAATGAAAGGAAAGGCTGGTTTAACAGCCATGTTCTTTAAAACATTCAAAAATGTGGTTTTTAAACCTTGTTTGTATCCCAGACTTTTTCTAATTCGATGTGTCACACGTCGAATTAATGTGGTTGTGGCCAAAAAACGGGGGTAGCCCATTTACGTCAGCGATATCTCCTCAAAAACCAGACACATTTGTTCAATTCTGATCCGACGAAATTCAAATATGCGGGTGGGTGAGTTGCAGTGCGCTAGTACACAAGCTATTATGCTGTAATTATTTTAGTTAGGCCGGTTTTAGTTCGCTAACCTCTAAAAAGGTCTCTGAGCGAAAAACCGTCGCCAAATAGTACACGATCAGTAGCTGACGTCAGCACTTCCGCAGCGTAAAGGTGTGCGTGCAACGCCCATCATACGAAAAATTGCGGCGTGTAACTGCGCATTTCGGCAAGTCAGCTCTTCAACATTGCGGTCGGTTAGAGGCTATCGTGTACGTCGCGATGGCTCATCTCGGATGGCGCGAAACAACACAAAGTGAGTCATCACTTACCTTTGCGGTGATCTGGATGGTACACCGAATTTCTATGATTGAATCTGGACGGTACAATGAATGCGATGCTCGTATAAGACCTTTGCTGTTAATTACTGCGCCATCCTCGCTGCTTTTCGGGTGCGATATATTACAGTATATTATTACGCGTATTTGTGGTGTTGTTTCCTATTGAACGAGTGAGCAAAGCGAATGATTTCTTGTTTTCACAGTGGCGGACTGGCCAGAGGGAGGGAAGGGTGGGATATTCCTAATCGCCTCTGACTTTCAGATTTTTTTTAAATCCGTAACAGGAAGACTCACGTAAGTTTTATTGGTTCGACATTAGTTTTAACCACAGATTTAAAATTACAAATAATAATTATAATAATAAAGATAATTATAAAACGCTAGTAAAACAAGTACTTTGTATTGAGTAGCCTAACAAAAATTGGCCACATGAAATTGCAGTGTTATATTCAATGTGCACAATTTTCGTGTGAATATTTTAACTTTTGTTAATACACCTCAGGGGTCGAAATAACCAGGAGCAAAGTGCAATTCGCACTCCAGAATCACCAATTTGCACCTCAAACTTACATGCTGGAGTGCAATATTTGCACTCCGCAGCTAAACACGTGTACAGTTAGTGTTAAGTACTGTTGATGGATGAGCAATGCTTGACAAAGTGCAAAAATGTTGTGCACAGATTAAAAATAATTCTGTTATTCTCTGTCAGCACAGCAGAAGTTAAACGGGGAATTTCATGTGCCAAAGGAATTATGGGAGACTGGCGCTGCAAGTTAGTAAGTTACTCTTGCATCGGTGACCTACTTCGAATCACTTTCAGCGAAACAAATACAGCTGACCATGATGCTGAACCAGCAATAACTAGGTGGGCAAATGTTGGGGAAAAGGTCATAAGGTTTTAACATCTGGTTGGCATGAATTGAGTTTTTTTTTGGGAGGGGGGGGGGGGGTAGGTACATTTACTGCACTTCAAGTTGATGTTCTGCACTCCAGGGTTAGTTCTGGAGTGCAAATTTTGCACCTGGTCCAAAATTGTAAAATTCGACCCCTGACACCTAAAAAGTGTAAATAAATTTAAAGTAGTCAACCTGACGTACCCTCAGCGCAATATTTCTCCTCCTACTCCCCCCCCCCACCAAATTACCTGCTGAATGTATGAAATATGGTGTTCGAAGATGTAAAAAATGTAAGTCTGATGAACAACGGGTACGGGAAACTGTAAAACAACGAAGCTTTCATTTTTTTTTGTAAGAATACCAATATCAGCGTCTGATGAAAACTTATCTGGTCAGTGATTGCATCGTCGCACACAAAATTCTGGCTCATTTGCCGTATCGTAGTAGCAAAAGTTACGAGACAATTTTTTTTAATATAATGTGCAATATAGTAGATATTCTTCAGTACACCATGCATTCAGATTTTTTAATAGTGTCCTGTTGATATGTCTGCCGTTCCAACTTCATACGTCAATTACAGATTTTTTTTTTATTCTACCATACGACACGTCGAATTACTAATGCAGTGTTAGTGCATCTTGTTTTAAATGGAACAATTCTTCAAAATCTTGTAAACAATCTTGAATACTGGCAATCGTTGATTACTTTGACATCGGAATGGCATTGTAAGCAGGGAAAAAAATGTCACAAGCGGAAGAACTACTATTTCTCTTGAATTTTCGGTGGTTGAAGATGTGCAAAGGACATTAAATACACATTTGTTGTTCCGACCACCTTCATCAGAAGTGCAAAAACAAATTACAGTTCGAATGTAACATCAGTGTCAGTGCCAGTCTAATCAGCCATGTCAACTCGTGTACCACTGATCTGTATGGTAGTTGAGTTGTTTTTCCCACAGGTGGTGGAGTTCTTGAGAAGTCTGGTGGAACCAGGTCCTATTTTCCCATAGGCAGGGCTGGGGGGCCACCCTCTGTGTTTGAAAATGCCTTATGGCCAGGGGATTCAAGCCCCCTGAGTTGAGACTCACTGGAAGAGTTGGATTGATGAACTATAGCAGCTTCCCAATCGATGACGTCCCCAGTATTAACTTTCAGATGCATGGTCATTCCATTAGTAGCTTTTCTCTTTCTCATAGTCTCGCCAATGTAACTATATCTACAAGACATGCACAGAATTCAATACACCACTCCCCTCCACCATTCCAACATGTGCTACAACAGCAAGGTGTTTTTTCTTACCACAGAAGTCCCCGAACCTGAAGATCTGCTTAGGAAGACGGTGCAGAAGCTTCTTTTGAATACGACGCTGTCACCTGATGAGGGTCCTCCTTCTCCCGAACCACCTCTAGTGTTCCCTCCCCCTAGTTATTTCATCAAACCCCCCCAGGTGAATGGCACTGACACTGATGTAGCCATGGAACTAATTTGTTTTTGTTTTTGATGAAGGTGGTCGGAACAGCAAATAAGTATTTACCATCCAAGAGGAATAGTAGTTCTTCCGATTGTGACAATGTGTTCTTTTCCCTGCTTACAATCTTGTTGACGTTACAAGATGGGAGATGGGGAGGCCATTTGTCCCCCATAAACAGAGGCGTTTTTAGAAATCTTGACTTCTGTATAGGCCACTTGTGAAAAGTTCGTCCTCTTAGTGTGAATTATTTTACAGCATTTCTGCAAATTTATGTATTTTGATATTTATGAAACAAACAAAATTGTGTGACAATTTTATGACATGTGGGAGCCCTGGTAACTGATAAAATTCAGGAGAGGAAAACCGTCAAATCTTGCATTACCACTTTCTGCTCTATCTTTACGAACTAGTATTGTTCAAAAGGAATTTGTATACCAGGAAACCTAGGAACACGGACTGCTCACCCAACCAAGACATCAGAGTTTACTAATGAACTTTTGCTTTTACAAAAACTTGACTGTTCACCATTGAGCGATATCACTTGATTGAGATTTGTTCACTTACAGAAAGTTGAGTTCTCATTATAACCTTACCAAAATTACTAAACAACCTATTTAGCTTTAGTTAGGTGAGAGTTCAATATTGTGTATTTGATAGATTGGGTTTGTATGCCGTAAGCACTTAATTGGAAATTTCTATCGAACATGTTCACCTTATATTCATAATAAATTATTTTTCTGTACAAAAATGTTTACTTCTAACCTTATTACAAATGAATGCGTGCTTACCATTATCATAATTTGTACATGCCCACGAAATATGAATTACCTGCAATTTATCCTTCTCGTAATGCAATCAACCCTACACAGAAGAAATCCTCATAAGCCTATGCCTGACAGCTCGGTAGCCTTGATGAGCGGATGCGTGACGCACTCCTATAAAAGCGTTAGCATGGGACTGTGTCTCATCTTTCTCATTTGGCGCTGCGAGGCCTTTTGGACTCCTCCTGAGACCCTCCGTCAACATTCCACGTTCGTCACATTTTGAGGTTTACGCCTGCTTGCGACCTTCACTGTCCTTTCGTTTTTACCACAGCGTTTGCACATCAAAATCTCTTCACCTGTCGTTGCATCTTTGACCCACCTTCTTCCACAACAGGATCCCTGTCTGCGGTTCTCTTCGGTCTCTGTCCACGGTTCCTCCAGCCCACGACCATGTTAAAGGGAACCATGGTAGCCGCAACAAACCATTCAAGATGCCTCTGGTCATCCGACACTCCTGTAGATAGATGCATCGTCAACACGATTCTACCTTGGTTCCTCGGACCAGTCCCTGAGGCCTGACACTCATGTCTCATCCGCTCTCCATCACTGTGGCTTCTGTTCGTTTACAGGGCACTGCGGCTAAGTGTTCGGACCCAGGCCAAGGCCGAGCCCGGTGCCGTTTCCTGCGATCCACTTTTGGTTCCCCGTGTTCTCGGTCAGAACTCCTTCACCTCGTCGATCTACCAGTGTCTTCCTCCTGTGACCTTCTGTCGGCACGATGAGTTCCTCTGCAACTCCTGGATTCATTCCTGAGTATATTCATTGGCAACTCCTGCCTCCGGTCGCCTGTCTCTTGTTAACAAGAACCTAGCTGTTATCACTTGGATCCTCCATTCAGTCCGCGACTCGTTGTTTCCTTCAGCTTCGGTCCACAGTCCTCTCGAACTTCAGTTCATGGTTCCCCAGACCCTTCGATCTGTTAAGGAATCCCAAGGGGACCGTAGTTGTACAATAAAGCATTTACATTCGCCGATAGTTCCTGCCTTCTGTCTTCTGTTTCCTTGAACCGTGTTTTTAGGTTAACACACCGACATTAACTTATGCCTCGGTCCAAGGGCCCCCCCGGGCCCGTAGGCCTATTCAAGACATCCAAGGGAACCGCAGTGTTGTTCCACATCACTCTACGGCTCAGCTGCTGGCCTGTCAACGATTCTTCCCTACTACACCGCAGTAAATCTACATCTTGTTTCTACAGGAACATCTTGTTCCTGCATATTGTTGTCTCCACCAGGTTCCTCTCTACGACCTGATCTTCAAGACTACTTCCATCCAGCAATGTAAGAAGTGGTGTACCAGCCCTCATCAACAGTGCCACTCTGGGCCCCACCAGGCCTGCTCTTTGGAATATGCCGACAATTGATAAGAGGGCGTCGCCCATCTTTACCTCGGGTCTCCAATGGGTTCCCACGGTCCCCACCTGCCTTTCCTCCGGCCTCAACACCGACAGTACTATTCGGAACAACCAGTGACTACCAGCACCAGTTCTTCCTCTTCTTCACCAGGTTCTACAATATTACAGTTCCTCCACCATCATTTTGACGGTAACCGGTACCTTTAGCCGTCAGTTCTTGCAGCTCTACCACAAACGGATGTCTTCACCTCATCACTACTTTCGACACCTCCTGTCTCGGTGCCTCCGGTCCTACGTTCTAGATCTCCTAAGGTGCACACACCCTTGTCCACGGTTCCAATTAGTCCCTCTCAAGCGTTTGGAGTGCATTTTCCATCATCTGACACTATTCGTTCCACTTTTTTAAAGAACATTCCCTTTGGTCCGCCAGCATTCACCCTGTTTCAACACTTTCAACTGAATGTTTCCAATTGATCGGTCACCCGCTACGTGGCGGGCACAGAGCGATCTCGGAATCAAGACGTTCCCATCACACTGCTGCTCCTTTACGGCGTTCATCCCACGCCACAACCTCTTCCAGTAGCCAGACGAGTAAGTATTGCCCAGCACAACAATCTCAACCGTTACCAAACGTGATCTCTGCTTTCCCGGAGTCACCAGTCCCAGCTTCCCTTTGCAAAGATACCACACACGGTTGTAATCACAACCGCTTCTATAATTCCATTGGATGCCAGTCCACAATTCTGCCAAACACTGGTCCTCTCATCAACGCTTGGCCAACCACCTCCGCTGCCTTGTCCTTTTCAAACATATCTGCATAGAGTATCTGTCAGTTTGACACTACTTCTGTCCTCGTGCCTGTTTTTCCAGGACTATTTCCCTGCTCCGCACCATCTGCTGTCATCTTCCGTGCATAGACTATCATCTCAAGGCTGCCAGGGTGGCTTTCGGTTCCCGAGCCCTGCCTTCGTATTTCACTTCCCCAACGATCTATGGACTCCCTACCGTGGCGTTGAAGAACCGGTCCCTCACCACGGCCACTTCTTTCTCCCTGTTTCTGGATTGCGACCGACAAACGCCACCATTGTGTCAACCTTCAGGGAGTGCCCTTGCCTTCCTTTCGATAGGCATCTCGCTTGGCCTACTGCGGTACCGGTTCCTGGGGACTCTTCATCTACGACAACATAATAAACCCTGTTCAAGATAACGTCAACAACAGTAATAAGAAGCCCATCGTCAACTGTGCTGTTTCCAGCCACACGACACCGACATGAACATGTCACTCCTGCTGACCCCCATCTTCACGGTTACCACAATGGTCCCATGTTCCACACTACAGTTCCTTGTCAGGAGTTTGCCTCCACACTACACTGCTCCCAGTCGCCATGCGCCTTACAAGATTACCGTCATCTGAAACCCGCCTAGACAATGATTTCTCTTATGCACTCTGCTCATTCCTTGGACCCAGAACGCGACCGTCTTCCGACTCCCGGCTTCCTCCCAGTTCCCTCGTGTGATGCACCGGGCATCGGACCATCATCCGGGGCTTCTTCAATTAACCTTGATCAACCTTGGACTGACGGTCGGTTCTCAGAATCAGGCATTCTGGGGTCGCTGGTTCGCAGTACGGGTACTCGTCAACGTTGGTCCCTCCTCCATTTTTTGACGAGGTCTTGATAACAATAGAAAAGACAGGCAACTAAAAACTAAAACTTACCAGGGGCACCTGGTGGAAGTTTGTTTTTATTGTCTAAATGAAAATATAGGTTACCTTTACCCGTCCGGGCTCCCCTCTCGAGACCAAGGTTTCTTGAAAGGAAGAAAGATGATGATTGCCTCAACTTGAACGTTTATATACTGAGGTCTGTGCTGGCGCATGGCACAAAGAAGGGGAGCTGCGAGCCCGACAGAGAAGCCAATTTTTCATCACTAGGGATTGATAACAATAAAATAAAGGTAAAAAATATTTTCATTTAGGCAATAAAAACAAACTTCAACCAGGTGCCCCTGGTAAATTTTAGATTCTATTTGTCGGTGAAAAAATTTCTACTACCTGTAAATTTTATTGCATTCAGTTCCTGTCTTAAGGCTTTTCGCTCTCTTGATCCGGCCAGTGCGCAACCCCACTGCGCATGCGTCGCCATGCGCGCAGCCCTCCTATGAAAGCAGACGGCCCAGCCTGATAGGCATCTCTTTTCCTCAAGCTCGCGCCAAAGACTCATCGCTCCTTATTACCCAGCCCATATTTCGCCTCTTGAAGACTGCAGCTAGCAACTATTGCCTCGCAGAAGACTCGGAACAAAAAGCTTTCGTCGAAAGTCCAATATTCCGGCATATCTTCTCAAGTTCTCACCCAAGCTTTCGTCGAAAGCCCAAGATGACGTAGTATTTTCTCACCTTAGCTTTCGCTGAAAGTTCAAGATAGCGTCGCATCTTCTCTCGCCTGTAACATGCCGAAGTCGCACCGCCTACGAGACGCACCCATTGAATCCTTCCAAGATGGCGTTCCATCGTCTTCGACTTTCGCCCAAATCTTTTGTCGATGATATCTTCATGGATCGACTGAATTCGACGGCAGTAATGTCCCTCTCGTTTCATCAAGCCTGCTGTCCTCCACCTGCCATTGGTACCGAAGCTTACAACCCTCGTCACCACCTGCAACCTTACCGTAGATCATCGAAAGTTCTTCTGAAGCCTACCTCAAAGCCTCCCGGTTCTCTCTCAAACAGGAACCGTCCCGCCACCCTATCCTCGGCCGGCCTCCTTGCCTCTGCATCCAACAGGAGGCAGCCGCCCACTCACCACTGTCGCGTGAACACGTCATGAAGAAGCTTCACCCTGAAGCTCACCACGTCACGTCAAGATCAAGCATCTGGCCCAACATTAAACTTTGCCCGACATGCTAATTCGTCAGTGGACGTATGCCTCTATAGACCAGCCGATCCCTACGAACGTCTCTCGTCAAATAGACCGATCGTCAGAACCCTTTGTTGAAAGCCTATAGCATAAAGAACTTTAGCGTCGCAAGCCCACTGTCTCAAAAACCTTTGTTGAAAGCCTCCCGGGTACGTTGGCTGCGTACGCAGCTACTATTTTTTGTTTTTCGTACGGTATAGGTAGGTTGGGCGGGAAGAGTTACCTTGCCGTTAAAAATAATCAAATTGTGGCTTCAAATAAAAGTTGCTGCATAAATTGTTTTAAAAGAAAATCGTGGTGATTCGAAGAGATATGTTAAATGGCTTGAAATAAGAAAAAAGGATGGTCCACAAAAAACTTGACGACCCAAGATTTTCTAAGTCCAACTTTTCTAGTAAGCACCCCTCAGAACCAGGAGAGGACAAATCTTCCCGTTTTATTAGATTTAATTTCTGTTCTATCCTAGTTCTGAGGGGTTGCTAACTACAAAAGTTGAAATTAGAAAATGTTGGGTCGTCAGTTTTTTTGTGTACCACCCTGTATTGCTATGCAAGAAAATAATTTGTCGGTTTTGAAAGGAAAGTCGTCGCCATGGTGATTAGAAAAAGAGTGATAACTATATGGTGAGCAGGTTCATAAGAATTCAATCCTTGATATAGTTAAAAATAAAATAAACTATGACTCTATCCTATGTCTTCAAAAGTTGAGCCGGAGTGGTAACTGACGATGTCTGTCATTCTAGTTTCATATCGCAGTGGTGAATAGATGAATAGCAGTGGTTGTGTGGGCATATTTATTTATACCCTACGTTCCCCGCAAACCCTAACACTCAACACACCCGTAAAATTTGCATCTATTTCCAATCCAAAGATATTGAAAGTTTGGATTATTCCGTTAAGAATCTTCCTAGTAGAAGTCCTTCCAAGAAATCCCCAAAATTGGTCATGATACTGCAACCTCCCGGCTCCGCCCATTTGTCAATAGGGGGCTCGTAATGCGCATAGATCTGACTATTGGCACAGCATTTTTCCTTGAAATAATATGCGAGCCATTCATCACAATCACATTCTTTGACTAACCTAATTTTGCCATTCCCCCAGCCTGGGCCAGCTGAAAATTGTTTCTTTTGCCTAGGAAATTATAATTATATAACCTGTGAATTTTTGCATTCGTTCCTTGCAATACTGTGTTTCCCTGGTGGATTTTTGGTTACTTTAAGTCGCCAGCTGCGTAGTCCTCTGTAAAAGCGCTTTCACGTGAAAGGCAGGTATCATTTTTCCTCTCGGTGTTGGGAGAAATCCGTCTTGAATGAATGGTAGAGCTTTGTGGTTGTGTCGTAATTTTTCCCAGGTGGGGAAGAAATGGCGTAGTCGTGCTCCCACCGAAAAGCTGCTCAGACGTGTGGTGTCATTGGTCTATTCGGGATGAGCCCCTTGCCCCTGGAGAGGAGTAACGGCTTGTTCTGTCGGGAGTGGCGCTTCTGTTGTTTCGTCCTTTCGTGTTGTTGGTTGGCTTGGCGCGAAGGGCTGGTTGTTTTCGGAGCGACAATATTCGTTGGCGTTGGTCTGATACTTTTTGGCAGTTGTCATTGGTATTTTGGTGCGAAAAGGGCCTTGTGGACTTGTAATGGGCTTTTGTTGAAAATTTTGTTTGTTTGGCTTTGGCTTCCTGGAGACATCAAGATGCGGGGCCAGGCCTGAGAAGCCCACGAAAGAGGGTATCAGATTCGTGGATCGACAAATTGCGCAACTGGTACTTGGTTGAGTCATTCAGTTTCAAAGTCTTGTTGAGGGGGATGTCCCTTAAGAGTAAAGTGATGGTGTGTGGCAAAGAAGGCTTCCTGAAAAAGTTGCGAGATCAGCGTTGACAAGTGTTTGACTTAGATGGGGGTCGGGCTTGATGAAAGCTTTTCGCACAAGGCGTTTACAGCTGTGTTCAGAACCCGTCTTGAGAAGTGGAGCAGAGGCCAAGCCGAAGGCATTTGTCATTGTCGAAAAGGACGTGTGCAGCGATTTCCGCTTTCCGCATGGTTGCAATGTCGCCGAAAGGTCTGAACGACTATGATTCCCGGTCCAGTCTGGACGGCAGCGGCTCCTTGTAGAGTTCTAGATGCTCTCCTTTCCCTAAGATGGCACCACCATTGTGGAGTAATCAAGTGAGCAGCGTGGTGGATTGGCCAAGAAGGGAGCGGGGCTTGAAATTCTGGTCACGTAGTGCAAAAACAAAGCCAGTTGTTAAACTACAATTGATGACAGGAGTATCTAAAGATTGGAAAGTTTGTGAAGGATACAATCAGGTACCGTGTTTTCCACCGTCTTGAGGAGGTCCAAAAGAGGAATGGAAGGTTGTCCTCGTCGGCATCAACTGGAATATGTATGCGGCGATCAGGAGGTTTTTCGTTGAGCAGTGCAGGAGGCGGCATCGGGTTCATTCGTTGTTGTAGAACCGATGTTGAGTCACGAATGCTTTCGCTGTCATCCTGGTCCGTGAGGGGTTCAGTTGAACGTCGAACAGAAACTTCAGTTCGACGAAAAACCTCATCAGCGGTAGTTGAAGAGGAGCGATGCCTTTTTGTTCCGTGTCGGGTGGCTGAAACAGAATGCTTGTTGCTGTTTTTGCTTGAAGTCATTGCAACCCAGTTTTTCGTGTAATTGTCTCCTTTGACGTGGCAGAAGGAGGAGGGTCGGTAAATATGCAATGGCAAAAGTCATGGAGAGCATGGTCCACTAACCGGTTGATTTCGCTGCAGGAAGCCGACCTGTGGGCCTGGCGGGACGAAAGAAAAAGAGGTCCAAAGGAGATAGAGACAAGTGCTTTTCGTGAAAGGACCCAAGAGACGAGGCACGTCCAAACTTCCACTTCAGTTGAACATATACAACGCAGACCAGCTGTGAGAAAGATGTAACTTGGCTAGCCTGGTTCGGCGAGGTTGCGGCAGTGTTGATGATAGTGAGATATCCGATGAAAGTGGCGGTGGGTCAGGATGGGCGAGTGCCAAGTCATGAGTCGAAGGATGCAAAAGGGCAGTTGGGTCCGAAAAGCCGGCAGCGACATTGGAGTGAGTCGCAGGCATGTTGAAGGGCAGAGGAGAGATCGTTCGGGTATGGAATACTTATGGTCTTCTTTCGTGGCTTTGGACATGATGGAGACGGCTGGGCTCTTCGTAGTGGCGGAACTGCAGGCGACGAAAACTTACGATTTTTGGAGGACGAAAAGTGGGAAACAAAGTGGTATGGTGACACGCTGGAGGAAATATGACCTACCTTTCGCGCGAAAGCACTTTTATAGAGTGCCGCTCATGCGCAGCTGGGTGCTACAAGAAACCGTAAAACCTCCAGGGAAACACGGCATTGCGACGAACGAATGCAAAAATTCGCAGGTTACGTCATGTTTTCCAATCAGCAACAAGAAAGAGAAGTAACACCTATTAGTTAATACCCAGTAGGACTCTATCATGACAGGGGCTAAACTGTTCAAATCTGTTCCCCAAGACAGCAGGATGGATCAGAGAGATCGCATCACGTTTAACAAATGCGTAGGGGCAAAGTAGAATCTGTCCTTTATATAGTGGGATACATGGCAAAATGTGCCGGGTGGGTAGGTGGTTTTATTTATTATTTTGTAAGTTTGTCAAGCATAGGCTAATATAAAAAATACTGAACCGTTGAATAAAATGGTTTATTATTTTTTGTGTATAATTTGTAAACCATGATTACATTAAAACGAATGTCAACGTCAGAGGTTAGTTGCCCGATATGACCGATAACTGCAAAGGTGAACCCGACTTAGTCCCTAGTGTGATATCTACCAGGCTAAGTGTGGCTCCGAGTAAAAAAGAGGAAAACTGAGTTAAGGTGGTTTGCAATCTCAAGAAAGGAGGAATGTGAAGAATCACGAGGTTTGTCCCTCCATACTATTTCTTTCCAGATCTTTAAGCTTCTAAAACCAGTCAAGTTCAAAATTTAGCCTGTTTATGAGGATTGGTTTGTCAGGTGATTTGAGGCTAAAAGAAAACAAAAAAACGAAATTTTGCCAGCCCACCTGTCTGGCCGGCTGAAAATTGTTTCTGTGGCCTAGTAGGAAATATACAATACCTGAAAATTTATAGCATTCTTCCCTGAAGCATGCTTCTCTCACTGGAGTTTAAAAGCTGTTTAGAGACTGCCAGCTGCGTAACCCATCCTGCGCATGCGTGAGATCCTCTATAAAAGCATTCGGGCGAGACTGACCCGGCATCTTTTCCCTCTCGATTTGTCAAGTGGACACTCGACGAGGGGAGGCAGGGTGGGTTCAGGTATTGTATATTTGCTACTAGGCAACAGAAACAATTTTCAGCTGGCCAGGCAGGACGGCCGGAAAAATTTCGTTTCTATTGCCGTTCGGAAATATACAATACCTGACAATTTGTAGCATTTCAGTAGACCTTGTCAACTTGGGTGGTGGGCACCCTTGACAAGAACCCTAGGGTTACGAGCTGGCTTCCCCCAAAAAGATTACACTTCGGACTTTTATGAAACAGAAAATCTGCAATATGGGTTAATCTATGGAAGTGGTTGTCCGAGATGGAAGATGAGTCATGCTTCTTGTCGGTATCTGTTTCAGTACTTAAGGAGGATTGGATAACATGTCTGGCAGTGATGATGGGTCTCGGACGATGCAATCCGATTTCTTGAGTTTGTCTCTCTTGAGTGATGGTTCTGTTGACTGTCTTCATTGTGAGGCTGCAGGTGAATTGTTGGGGATGCCGATGTCCCTAGTGGAAGGTTCAGGATGCCGCACGTCTTGAGTTCATGTGTTGTGCCACTAGTGGTGTTGTCAGTGCGAGTGATGCGCTGCGGTCAGCGGGAGCATGGTGGGCGACAGACTTAAACTGAGTTGTTTTGAGTTTGTGAAGGTGATCCTTAATCCACTCTTGAGAGGGGTGGGAAGAGTGACTGGTTACGACTTCTGGAAGTTTGTAGATATCCGTTGGTTGATGTGGCAGTCCTGTGTGAAGTTTGCAGGTGAGGTCCACTGGCAAGATTGAATTTTGCTGCAGCGAGGACTGTATGTCAGTGTGGTCAAAAAATGTGGGTCAGGAAAATGCGGAGGATGTTATGCAGGGGTTCGAAACATGGTCCCATGAGGCAGGAGAGAAGTGTGGATGGG
>JAHWFP010181066.1:0-11161 GCA_023313725.1 Lithobius niger | reverse complement strand
ATGAAAGTCGTGTACTTGAAACCGGCGCTGGACTTCAGTCTTCTCATACTGTCGTCGTTGTTGTGATATATGGCTTTACTCCTCTTCAGAATATCGTGGTAGTTCAGGAGGCTGGCATCTCCATCCGGTGGCTTCGATGGGTTTTTTAACATAACCAACTGCCACAAATCGTCCGTCCCTTCGTACATTTTACCTCCCACGATCAAGTCGTCTTGAAATTCTACTTGCATGGATCCAATCATATAACGTTTAGCCTCCGGGTCGTATCGAATATCAAAAGTGGGGTCGGTCAGATTCTCTCGAGTTGCAAACATGCTGTTGACATGTGGCATGTCGGAGGGTGCGTCAGGTAATGCGCCCATGGAACTGGAGAGTCGTCTCCTGGCACCCGCGTTAAACTGTATGTCACCGTCGTCACTGTCTATATTCTCGTCTTCAGTATCGACGCAGCCCGTAGCCGCCTCCAGCGCTTTCTGAATATGCTCTATCCGTTTCCCATGATATTTTTCTTGTTTCTTTTGTCCAGCCTCTAGAGCCAAGAGTTCTTTGATTTGTCGTTGACGCTGAGCCGAAGCCTCGCTCCCCTGTAACATCTGCATTTTAGTCTGGTCTACTATTGGGTCAACTACTGGTTTGAATATCTTTTGTAAATGTTCAGATTCTGTCTGCTTTTCCAGTTTTATATTTTGAAATTTTTGTTTCAGACGCTTTTTTAGAGCCTCGTACTGATCGACCTCTTTCTGGGGTTTGCTCCTCTTATTTTTAGTTTTAGTAGACATGACGGTTTAGTACTTTATAAAATAATGTTTAAGCCAACAAACGTTAATGTCAACCTAGACGTACGTTAATGTCAACAAAAACCTTCGGCTGACACGTCGTTGTTAGTCGAGCATTCTTCTATACCTTCGATCCAAGGGTTTAGTTTTACCGATGAGTAGGAATCCGTACGTAACAGAGTTCCAAACCTCACCACACATGCGACGAAACTCGTCGAAAATCATGTCACCACTAACGTGGTTATTGAAGACGTGTTTGAGGTTTGCTTCGTCTTGCCTGAAGAGAATTATAATGTTGGAATTGTCTCGAATAACTCTCTTGGGTATCCTGCTGTAAGTCTGACATAAATAAAAGATCGTGCCTTCCGTAGGCGAAGTAGCGTTCGATTCTGTCTTGTTTCTCAATCATGAAATCATCCAATAAAATTACCGTTTTGCCACATGGCAGTTCTTCTGGTGGTGGGATATCTTCGTTGTTGGAACAAAAGGTAGCTACGCCCGGACATATTTCCTCAAAAGCTCTCCTGAGATGAAAATATTTGTTTTGAAATAATGACTTGGAGTACACGCGCAGGTTGTCATAATTCAACCAACCTGGATTGCAAATGAAATTTATAACTAAATTGGTCTTTCCACAACCGGCAGGGCCGCTAATGATGCACCTTACGTCCTCTGGAAAATTCAGTAAATTACCAGTCGTTGGTCGTTTATTGACATCGGCTATATCATAGTTTAACACTTTCATCTTTCAGCTGCTTTAAGAAAAAAATGGTATTTTGATAAATTCTCTACAAAACTAGTATCTAAAATACCTTTTCATTCTCATTTTATAAATAAACAGAGATGTACTGCCTCAAATACAAAAGAGTTACAGCCAGTAAAAATGTTAGGCACGTTGTGACTAAGAATTATCGACAACTGCTGAAGGGCGAGTGTAGAGTGTGCGGCACGAGGAAAGCACAGTTTCAGAAGAGCAGAGGCTCTGAATTGTTCAACAGAGCGATAGACAAGTTGCCGGTGGAACTTCACATTCCGGGATACAACTATTGCGGTTCGGGAACAAAACTGAACAGAGGCGACGCTGCCATCAATTCTCTGGATGAGGCCTGCAAACAGCACGACATCGAATACTCTGCCAAACCAGACTTGGAACGAAGGCACGAAGCTGATAGAAAGTTGGCCTCCGATGCAGTAAAAGTAGCAAAATCTAGCAAAACTGGTCTGATAGAGAAGTTGGCAGCAGCTGCCGTAGCCGCAGCTATGAAAACCAAAAAAAAGTTGGGAATGGGAATTAAAAAAGAAAAGATCAAATGGAAACTTTAGTGGAGGAGCTACACAAGCCAGCTAGGCGAAACTTTCCGAGAAGGCGCGTTATTAGCTACGGGATAGGTGATTTAGTTCAAGCGGACCTGGTGGAGATGATACCTTACGCGGAACAAAACGAAAATTACAAATACTTGCTGACTGCCATCGATGTATTCTCTAAATATGCTTGGGCTGTCCCTGTGAAATCGAAGAACGCCGCGGATGTCACTAGCGCTTTTAACGAGATATTAACGAGATATTAACGAGATATTAATTAAACACGATGTCTAATCCACTTAAAAGCCTACAAAGTGACGAAGGCAAGGAATACTATAATAAAGATTTCGCAGCACTAATGAAACGCCACAAAATAAACCACTATTCGACCAAGTCAGAACTCAAGGCGAGCGTAGTAGAACGCCTAAATCTCACATTGAAGTCGAACATGTGGAAACGGTTCACTCTGCGAGGTAACCACAAGTGGATAGACATTATAGATGAAATTGTCAAAGATTACAATGACAGAGTTCATTCTACCATTAAAATGAAACCATCCGAAGTAACTAAACGCGATGAACCGGAGATCAGAAACATATCGCTGAAAAAGAGCCCTTCCAAAAAGAAGAAGAATAGTTTCAAAGTCAGGGATTTAGTAAGAGTGACAACGGCAAAATCTGTATTCGACAAGGGATATTTGCAAAGCTTTACCAACGAACTGTTCGAGGTGAGTGAAATCAGAAAAACTCGACCGACTTGCTACAGGTTGGTCGACCAACTGGGTAGTAAAATCGAAGGCACTTTTTACGCGCAAGAGTTGCAGAAAACTAGCGTGCCGGATCTGTTTTTAGTCGAAGAGATTCTGAAGACTAAAAAAGTGGGAGAGAAAACTCGTTACCTCGTCAGGTGGAAAGGCTACGACGAGCGCTTCGACAGTTGGCTCGACGAAAAACCAGTTGTTCTAGGAAAATAACAACAAAAATACCAAATTTTTCCTCTTTTTATTTATATTATTAAACTGAGACCAGGACGTTGAAATTATTACTGTTCATGTTATTTATATTATTAAACAGAATCATTCAGTTGGAGCGATGGAAAAAAACAAACTTTAACTGTGTTTACTGCGCTCAAACGTATCCTACCTGAGAAAGATTGATACAACACCTCGTAGAGACACACAGGAATAGTTACCCACCTGAGTGCGATTGCTTCGAGAGGGAGTCGAGCTGTACACACGTTCCCATTCACTGTGAGCAAGGACTCGAACACAGAAAGTACACGAAAGCTGTGCAGGCTGTAGACCCGTTGTACCTTTTAATGTTGATGCGAAGAGGTATAGAAGCTCTACTGTACGAATGTCTCCGGCAATTGGTGACTTGCAGAGCTCAAATTGGTTTAGGAGTGAGTTTTGTTCGAAACGGCCAAGAAATACCAACTGGATTTCAGTCCCGCTATTCCCCAATCTATAATCCATTAGATATTCCCAAGTTACTGGATGCAGCTTATGCTAAAATCCAACGTTCCATCGACGAAGTCGCCGAAAGAGGGAGTGGTTGGGTAATAAATCGGTCCTACGAACTCACAATCCGAGTAGCAAAAATCGACTCGGTGAGACCGGGCTCTTACATTCCTCTGCCAGCAAAATTAAAAAGGAAGTGGAAGTGTGTAGTCAATGTTCAAAATTTCACAGATCACAAGTGCTTCTTGTATTCAATTCTGGCTGCCAAACACAAATTAAGCATGGTGAATCCGAAAGAATACGAAGTATATGTGAGAACAGTAGATTGTTCGATGCTGGACTTTCCTACGTGGCTGGATCACATTGACTCATTCGAGATGGCCAACAATCATTTATCGATCAATGTGATTGCTTATACCAAAGAGAACGGCTTGCATCCCCATCGTGTGAGCACGAATATTAAAGGCCAACCCGTAGATCTTTTAATTACCGACGAGTCGACAAATTTTCACTACTGCGCCATCGTGGATTGTGACCAATTTCTCCGACACCAGGGATCGGGAAGCAACCCGAAATATTACTGTCGAAATTGTTTCGCCGCTTATGGACAGGCATCGCTGAGAGACAAACACAAACTGGACTGTACAAGAACCAATCCGTCACCTCAAGCGCTCAAATTCTTAAAACATGGCGAAAACATTGTGAAGTTTGAAGCTTTCAATAGAAGAAATATTCACCCCAAAATCATATACGCCGATTTCGAGTGCCTTCTGAAACCCATTCCTTCCTCTAACAGCTCCGGGAAGAAAATCAACCACCATCGACCTTGCAGCTTCGGCTACGTCATGGTGGGGTCTGGAAACTTTCAAAAAGCTGCTTATTACCTTGGAGAGGATACCGTTGAACAATTCTTCGATGAGTTGGTGACTGAAGCACGCGAGTACGACGAAACATTAAAAAGAGTCCAACCACTATGCCTCACTCCGGTCCAAGAGGCTGATTTTGACCACGCTGTAGACTGCATCTACTGAAAAATGCCATTCGGTTCAAAAGACGACAAAGTCCGGGATCACTGCCACGTTACCGGCCAGTACAGAGGAGCTTCTCACTCAAGTTGTAATCTGAATGCCCGAGAGCGCACCACGATCCCCGTGGTATTTCACTGCCTCGAAGCTTACGATATGCATCTACTGGTAAGAGCGGTACACAAGTTTCCGAAAAAAGTAGAAGTCCTCGCGAGAAATACGGAGAGGTTCATGAGCATGACCATCACCGTTGAAACGGGATGGGATGAAAAGAAAAAAAAGAAAAGGTACATTCGGCTCAAGTTCGTAGACAGCTATAATTTTCTCTCCTCTTTGCTGAAAACTCTGGCGGAGTGACATAAACGAGATTACGAGTTTAGGACGGTGAAGCTGTTCTTGAAAGCTGGTGGGAAGGACAAATGGTTCCTTCCCGACGTCCAGGAAGAGGCTGGCGTGGATCTGTTAACCCGTAAGGGTTACTACCCATACGAACACGTTTCCAATATGAGTGTGTTCGAAGAGCAGTCTTTACCACCAAAAGAAGACTTTTATTCCAAACTCAAAGAAGAAGGCCTAACTGACGAACAATACGATCACGCCAAAAAGACTTGGAGTATGCTGAAAATCAAAAAGTTTTCCTCTTACCACGAAATGTATCAGCTAACCGACTGTCTGCTTTTGGCAGACATTTTTGAAGAATTCCGCAGAATCTGCTTGCGAGACCACGACATAGATCCGTGCTATTACGTCTCCACCCCAGGGTTTAGCTGGGCGGCAGCTCTAAAGATGACCAAGGCCGAACTGGAACTATTTACTCACCCTAGCCAACATAACTTCATCTTGTCGGGAATACGGGGTGGAGTTAGCTTCATTAGTCGAAGGTTCGCGAAAGCCAACAATCCTTACATTCCCGAAACGTACGATTCAACAAAACCTAACAAGTACATCATCGATTGGGACCTCAATAGCGCGTACGGCTGGGCCATGATCCAGCTGCTGCCTTACAACGGCTTTAGGTATTTGACTAAAGATGAGATTCGAGCTTTCGACGTGACTAAGATAGCAGACACGTCGTCGGTAGGATACACTCTGGAATCTGGATTACCCGAACAAACTTCACGAGCTCCACAACAACTACCCGCTTGCTCCTGAAAAATTTGAAATAAGAGAAGAATTAGTTTCAGACTATTCGAAATATTTGTTGCGAGGAAAACCAGTGTAACCTGTCGTGAAGCTAGTGGCCAACCTACTGAGGAAGACGCGTTACGTAATTCACTACCGTAACCTAAAATTCTACCTCGAACACGGCTTGGTCCTTCGTCACATCAGGAGGGTGCGGAGTTTCAATCAGAAGCCCTGGTTGAAACAATATATAGATTTTCATATGGCAAAACGAAAGGAATCAAAGACGGTGTCTGAAGGAGAATTTCACAAGTTGTGTCCTAATTCGGTGTTTGGGAAGACGATTGAACAGAAACAGAAAAGACTGAAAGTCAAGCTATGCACCGACAGCAAGCGAGCCATCAAATATTCCACCCAACCAAACGCCGATTCGTTTCGGATATTGCACGAAAACCTGGTTCAGATCAACTCGAAAGTACGCAAGGTGACGTGCGATCTTCCCACCTACTCGGGGTTTGCCATACTAGAGTTTTCCAAACTCCTTCTCTACGAATTTCACTACCGATACATACGTCCCCAACATGGAGATCGAGCAAGACTGCTGTTCACAGACACGGACTCGCTGTGCTATTGCATCGGAACCGAAGACGTGTACGCGGACATGGCTAAAAACATGAGTAGATTCGACACTAGCAACTACGATTCTCAACACCCACTGTTCTGCAACGTCAACAAGCAAGTGTTGGGAAAGATGAAAGATGCCACGAAGGGAGTTCCGATAAAAGAGTTTGTGGGGTTGAGTAGCAAGATGTATTCGCTCGTGACTTCCCAAAGCGAAACGAAAAAAGCGAAGGGAATTTCCAAGAGATTCGAGGAGAATCAGTTAAGCCACGAAGATTATACGGCGACTCTCCATTCGAATCAGGAACAAAGAGGGAGTTGGTACAAGATCGCCAGTGACAGCCATCACCAGCTGGCCACGACCGTGGTGAATAAATCCCTACTGTCGGCCTACGACGACAAGAGATTCCTCGTAAACAAAGAAGAAACTTTTGCAATCGGACATCATGGCATCAATTATATTTCTTACCATGAGGATGATGACTACGACGGAAGTCGTAGTCTTCATAATTTGCTCATGGAGTCTTTAGACGATGACAATGACTGAGTATGGACAGGTATGTCCGACGGTATAATCAGCGATGAAGAGGCGGAAACTCGGTGGAACGGGGATGAAGTGGAACAGAGGCTGAAAGAAGTTGAAATGTCGAGGTTCGAGAAGCCGAGATGGGGAAATTGCGGATGAGGGAGAGTAGGCAGTTGAAAGTGCAAAATCTAGAAGAGTGGAAGAAGAGAGCCAGGGATAAACGAAGACGGTTAGATAGAGATAGGCACGCCACACTAACTCCTATCCAGAAAAAGAAAAAACAAGCTGCGGAAAAAGACCGACGTGCAAGAATGACTGAAGAAGAGGAAATAGTGTTCAGGGAAAAAAGAAGGTTGGCTCAAAGAGAGCGAAGAGAGAAAAAGAAACGAATGGCTCGGTGATTTGTTGCTTGTAATAATGTTTGTTGAATAAAAAAAAATATATATATTTTTTATTAAAGAACAAACTCTAAGATACATTCTCATCATGGACGCCACTAGTGGTTATTTTATGCTGAGTAAATACCTCAATGTCACGATTGAAAGCAGACCGACTCTCGTTTTTAACAAACAGGCAGGGCTTACCACAGAGTTGAGACTCAACTCGTTGGAATGGACCTACCTATATCGACTGGGTGAAAAGATCAACAGATCTGTACTCAATCAGTGGAGGGAGAAATTGCAGTCCAAGGACGAAGAAGAAAATAGGTTCGCCTGGAAAGGTTGGGAAAGCACGGACGAGGGTCTATGGAAAAGCGTTACGGATCCCACTTCGAAACAGGTCTTCGAGCCGTTCATCGAATTAGCCGGAGAAGTGTTAATCGAGCAATTGGAGCTAACTGTACACGAAAAACATATGTTGGCAATAACGTTGGAACTGTCCAAACTCGACAGCAGAAACAAAATGAAATTCTTGTTGGATTTTAAAATGAAAGCGCTTCGTGTCGGAGAGGAGAAAAGAATCAGAGTACGATTTACGAATGACGACACGCAAGTGCACTTTCTGGAATACGACCCTAAAACAACGGCGGTGGTTACTTTGTTACAACTTTCGTTTACGGAATGGTCCGAGCTCTACAAACACTTTGCGAGCATCGATAAACTCATGGGGAAAGTTTCCGAAAAGACGAATAAACATTTCTCCATTTAGACTGCCTCTGTGTGGCAGTACGACCGACCGATAAAAAAAAAAAAATTTCATTCATGATGAATACAGTCCCTTGTA
This sequence comes from Lithobius niger, assembly GCA_023313725.1. Classification (NCBI taxonomy): domain Eukaryota; kingdom Metazoa; phylum Arthropoda; class Chilopoda; order Lithobiomorpha; family Lithobiidae; genus Lithobius; species Lithobius niger. The sequence goes on along the minus strand of JAHWFP010181066.1, from coordinate 3,106 downwards.
GGTAGGTATCGTCTACTTCGAAAAGGTTTTCGTTGAAGGCAGACCCGGTACTGTAGTAGGTCTGTTTGGGTAGCCCTAGCTTCGAGAACAATAGAATACAATGGTTTTCGTGGCCAGTCCATCGTACTAGTACTTTGCCTCTACTCTCCTCCCTTAGTTGTGGCGTTAGTAGTGAGACCCAGTCGGACATCGCCCAAAATCTAAATTATAAACTTCACAAGAGCAGTTGGAAGTTGTAAATGAGCAAAATATTGAACTGTTATTGTGATACCAGTCCTAGTAAAACGTGGCTCGGTCTCTAATGGTGGTAGAACCTTTTCATTGCCCTTGATTCAAAGGAGACATTTCCACCTTTCGAATGAGTCAAGTTGGAGTCATCCACCTGAATTATAAACGATGCAACAGCAATTGATAATTTAAGTTATATTTGTTGTCAAATTCATATTCTTGTGAGTTTTCTTGCCAGTCAGAGGGTACCTCTATCATAAACTATTACAACTCGATTAAGTTTTCAAGACCCACTTGTATCTAGAAACAACATTTATTTAAGTTCGATCTTTTTTTGCAAATTTTTTTCGGAGGAGGGGGGCACATTTTCGGCGCACTTTCCTCTTTCGGTGTCCGGATTGGCCGCCCCCTTCGCCCTCCTCTTGCTCCGGTACTGCATGGCAAAATAATTTTTTAACGTATTGCATGAAACAGTTTTCTAATATAATACATTTTCTATAGAACAGCATGCAGTTGAGTAGTAACAGATTTAATTTGATATTTCCAGTTAATTTCCAGAGAACCTCGTAGGCATGTGACATCATTAAGCTTACTCCTTTTTAAGCAGTTACACTACTGTTGCAACTCGGGGCATGTGAGTATTAAATTATTATCATCTGGCAACACACTTCTTTTAAGAGATAAGTGATAAAAAAATCTCTTTTGGCAATATTAAGGATTAATACATTTAAAGCAAACCATTTTTCAATTAAAGTGAGTTCTTTCTCAGGTTTTTCAGTTTTATTAGCAAAGTTGTTGTCCACAATATGGAGCCCATGTCATTAGCGAAAGAAGTAATATTAGAACGAGTCTTTATGCTATATATGTCGTTAATGTATATCAGAAGAGTAATGGTCCTAAAACGGATACTTGTAGTACACCCGTTGCAACTAAATGCACTATCACTGAGTTTTATTATTTTTTTTATTCTGTTTCGAAATCAGGAGTAATATATATTTCGAATTCTGCAAAAGATATTCTGACTGTAGATATAATAAGTAACTTAGAAAATTTATGGTGATCAGTACACGAATTAAATTTCGTATGATTGTATAACGGCTAATGAACGAATTTAAATTGTTTCTTAAAAGGACATACCTTCTCACTATATTCGAGTCCTGCGTAAAACAGCTTTGCCAACATTTACGTAAGTTAGAGTGAATGTAGCAAAACCGTTTCTCACGAGAGGAAAAAACGGGAAAATGAATGGCTTTGCAACCTTTGCACATGTCTGAAGTAATGTTGCCATACTGAGCCAAACCAGAAAGCCAACTGGGAGGGATGTACCTTTAATCAAATTTAATTGGACTTCGGGATTATCGTATTTCTGCGTGTTCGAGAATTGTTATTTGAAGCCAAAAATAATTTTTAAATAATGTATTTTAATTTTAAACCGTTTTAGAACGGTTGTCTCAACGGATCCCGACGCTTCGGTCAAGGGCGTGTTGAACCTTCCTTCGGAAATAACGTTTAGCGGAAGTTGTTGTGTTGCGTGTGTATACAAATATTAAAAAAAAAAAAAAACAGGAGCAATTTATTACATCTATCGGAACAAAAATTTGGATGCGACGAACAAACAAGTATAGTATTTTTTAAACGTGATTTATGAACATACTGTTAAAATTATTATTACGTACAGAATTATGCTGTTGAAGCACTGTCATCGCCTAGTTATTGTGAGTGAAGCCACAACAACATTTTGATATTACGTCATTAAACAATACGCCGATCAGCTGAACGTATTGCTACCTGCATCTAGCGGTCTTAGTGTTGAAAACTGATTTTCTCAAGAATATTTATAACATACTAGGGAAGCCCGTGCTACGCGCGGCTGGTCTTGGATCCACCGTTTGCAACACTGGCACGGTTTGGTTGCTCATGTGTATGTCCATGTTTTACCGAATTAAGTTTCTTCAATCCCAATTTTGTACTCACTGGTCAACAAACGCTTTCATCGAATTAGTTTGTTCAATCCAATTTTTGTGCGCACTGGCTAACAAACACTGATTTTCGTTCGCTTCGCTCACTCAATCAGCGCATCCCGTGACGCAAGTCAGTGAATGCACGTTTTAAAAATTGGCACGGCGATGCATTTTCCAGCATCGGTTGTCTGAAAAAAAAAGTGCGCTGGCTAATAATGTTCTATTGCTTACCGAAGTCAGTTGTACGGACGGGTGGTGTTGAAATCTTTAGCCTGGCGGCTTTGACATTTTTGTTTTCTGGGAGAGGCAGAAAGCAAATCGCCCGGCCCAACAATGCCTCGTTATTGTTTTGTTTTCACTTGGACAGGTTGTATTGTTGCCGGCTACTCTGCAAGATAGTAATGATAAACCTCATGCTCCGCAGTAATTGTTGGTGTGCAATTTGAAACAATTAAGCTCAGCTCTGAAAGCCCGCATTACGAAATAAGTAAGCCATTCCACCGTGTTTAGGTGCCAATTTCGAGGCCAGTACGCCTCTAAATTAGCAACGTGGCTTAGTTTGATTCGAAACTATGTGCCTTTAGCTGAAACACGAATTCTTTCATTTTACCCATCAACAATCAACGGTTTAGACGAAATTGTTAGGCATCGTAGCAAAGACACGTGCACGAAGAATGAAAAGCGATTAAAGTGATTGTTTGCTTATACTTTCTTACTTAGTTCAACGACCTTATTATGTAGATTTTAATAATTCAAAATTCAAACTGTTTTCTTGACTAAATAAAAAAAATGAAATAAAATGAAGGATTTGTGTATGTTCTTAATAGAGTTTCTGTTCTTCTGCTAGCAATGTCTCAGACTTACATAGTTATGGACAGGTCATTATGTAGCTGGAAGGGGGGGGGGTAACATTTTTT
>JAHWFP010181059.1:0-13008 GCA_023313725.1 Lithobius niger | reverse complement strand
AACTTGATACTTCCATCCTTCGCTGCCTGCTGCCCCTCATCGACCCTCCTTGGCAGCTCTGCTAGCTCTAGCCTGCCACTGCCTGCCATCCTCGCCAACCATCTTTTAAGCTTTTTCGAACCTGAATCCCTCACTGCTAGCTCGTCCTCACCAGCCATCGTGGAAGCTCTTCTGTCCCTCACGAACCATCGTTGCAGCTCTTTCGAACTTCCTTCCTTTTCAGCCTGCCTTCCTTCGCCAACCAGTATTGCAGCCTCATGCCTTCATATTTCACTGCCTGCTGTCCCTCCATAATCTTCTGTGGCAGCTCTGCTAACTTCCGCCCGTCACTGCCTACAGTCCCTTGCCGACTGCAACTCTTTCACACTTACGCCTTCTTGGCCTACTGTCTCTCATCAGCCAAAATTGCTGCCTCATTCAGCACTGTCGTATCATAAGCCATCGAGCTGATTCTACTGGAAGCCCTGCCTGTGAAGTTCAAGGTTAACAGATAGGCTAATGTACAGCATGTCCACTTGAGCATATTTATGTTGGGCCTACAACGCCGTTGCTGTAATCACTTCATTCCTGAACATACCAGTGCAGACATGCAACGATCTGGACAGCTGTTTATGAAGTGTACGCACATTATAGTGTGAAGATGGCAACTAACAATTTCATCGCCGTAAGTCATAACTAGCAAACATTATCACCGGATATTTACAGACAGTGTGACTAATACTCTAGACATGACCGCAACGTATGTGCCTATATAATTCTTAGTGAATCTAATGGGTCTGGATGAATACCTCTAATAAGGTGAACTACGGTACCCCCGTGAAAGTGTAGAAAGGCAAGAATGATATTTCTACCAATCTAAGTCCTATGAAAGTTGTGATATCCACTCAAAACGAAGACTTGCTTAAGAGAAGCCGCCAAGTTTCCATAAAGGGTTGGCCTTTCAAAGTAGTGATGTCATTCAACCAGGGATGTGGCACCAAGGTTAACCCAATTTATCAGCAAACTTGGCGCATTATAATCTTCTTTAATTTCTTTGCATGACTACTTTCGTAGACTGCTGAAACATGTTGGACTTAAACTGTGCTCCTACATTTATGTAATGCGTGATATTTGCCTTTAGCTATAATCAACACTAGCGTAGAAGAATTAAATAAGAGGGCAATGGTTAACGTAGGATTTATACACGGCCTTGAATTCCTTGAAGAGCCCTAACTTTAAAAACGAAATTCGCGGCTTGAAAAATCTTGAAAATTGGAATTTTTGTTGTTGGAGACTTGAAGGCCTCGCCGCAGGTTTTCAAGGACTAACACGAACCCTGAATTACCTGTAGAGTTGTGCTAAGTACACTAAGATGATTAGTTTTTTTTTTTAACTTTTCCTAGCGATGTCGTTTAGCCAAATAGAATGCACCAATTATTAGCTGATCTATCGTGTGCAAAAGTAAAAATGGTAAAAACATTTGCCTACAGCAGTAAGGTTTCACATGGACTAAACTGTACAGCACAAGTGTATTTGTATCCCTTTGCTGTTTTGACTTCAGATCAGTTAAACCTTACCTTGACGAACGAGTTCATTTTTATTTTCTAAAAGTAATTACCGTAAATCAAGGATTAAACGCCCATGGGCTTATGCAGTTAATTTGGCAAAAATAGGGGGATGGCCTTTAAATCAAGCATTATCAATTTTGTAACCTTTCTGGACATCTATTACAGAAAATTCGAAGCTTTTGAACGATCTCTGAAAGACCAATTTTTACATCCTTTTAATGGCTGTGAAGAAGGGAGGCTTAGGTGATATATGTCTTGTGCAGGTGCTAGGAGCTAAAGGAAGATTCCACTATTACTACAGGCAGGGAGAACGGGCCAGTAAACATAACAAGCAGTACTATCTTTATTCACATCATATAATTTTTAAATAATTTTTCGTGGAAAAACGACAATTTGAGGGATGGGCTTTAACTCCACTATTTCATGATTTCAACTACAGCATTTTAGGGGGTGGGTTTTAGCTTCAACTGGGCTTTTAATACACGATTTACGGTAAGTATAATATGAAATAAATAAGTATAGTTTATCGACAGAATCCATGTTGTCTGTGAACAATGCTTCCCTTGGATGGGACTGAAGGCAGAAGGAGAGGTGCCATGCAGCGCATGGCATTTGTGCTAGAAGGGTCAGCTGTGTAAGAGCTGGTTCACTTGCTGCTACTTGCTGTAGGCTACTCCGCCTCCCTCTTTGTCCACTGGTGGGAGGCAGGGTAAATGTTCACATTGTTTACAACGGTGTAGCTCCCTACTGCTACGTAAAATTATGTAATTCTTAAAGAAACTAAATTTGCAGTAAATGTTAGAAATAAACTAAGAACACGGTGGTGGCAACATGGTCATCTAGCAAAATACTGGAATGTAAAAGATAAGTTCTCTGACTGCAAAGAGCCTTATAATTGGCCTTGAAAGTGGTTTTGTCCGGTGTGTACGAACCCTGTTAATGGTCTTGCCATGGTTGAATGATAGCCGTATTTCCATTTTGTGGCTTCTCCTAATAGCAGTTTTGCTTGTGGATGGATTTTTTTTAACAAAGCTTTTACCGCGTGAATGAGTAATATGCTACCCAACAATACCCGCGTAGGAAGTTGGCTTGTGAATCAGATCATGAAACTCCAACTGACCTGGAGGTCACTTCCAGGTCATCCAAAATGTATCAGCTCAACTAGGCTTTGCAAGATAAAGTAAGTTAGAAAGTTTTAGGGAACACAAAACTAAGTCATTGTTGGAAGCAGTACTGAAATCGTACCGTAAACATAGGAGAAATTAGCAACAGCGAAGTCACCTCAGCGGCAGTAGTAAATACGCAACCCTGTTGCATCATTGTTGCTTACCCTCAATCAAATAAAATGAAATAGGCCTACAGTTCTTGATTTTGACAGCGAAGGACATATGGAAGAGAGTAGCAATCCTCATCGCTGCATACTTGATGCTGCCATGTGGAGTGAAGTGTGTATAATACAACAAACAAACAAAAAACTAAAAGTGGTAAGGAAAGTTGAAAATATTGCAGCATCGTAATAGATCCGAGTACCGCCATGATGCAAGACTGGTACCGCCTATCCCTAGTTCGTAGTGTATGTGTGGAGGGAGTGGGGACTTCTTGCCTTGATGGAAGAAGCTTCCCATGTAGTTTTCATCATGTAGTTTTCGGAAATTTTTTGAGCAGTTGAAATACTTCTGAATAAGGTGAACGGGTGTGCACTTCACCGAAAATTCAAGGGGACTTTGTTGTGTTTCTGCCTGGTGGTTGTGTGTGTTTTCCCAAAGTTAAGTTTTCCAGTTGTTCGGCCTGTGACCAACCCTTCCCAATGTCGGTCGCCACTCGCCATTTGGCGAGTGGAAATCAACAGTTGGCGATTTGGAATTTAGCCTTACTCGCCAGATCGGCGACTAGCTACAGAGCATGCCACTAAAAAAGGGGTACCTCTGGAACCGCATACGTTAAAGACGAACGGTTTGTGGCGTTATGCTCAGATTTATGAGGGCTATTTAACTGGGTTTTTTGCATTAATACTGGAGTTTAAGAAAATTACACAATTTTGTTAATGCATAAATTAGAGAAACCTTTCATCATACAAGACGTATTTGGTATGTGGCGAGTAAAAATTGTGAAATGGCGAGTGCTTTGTAAGGTCTACTGGCCAAGCGGCGACTGCTACTGGAGTGACATTCGGAAGGGTTGCCTGTGACAGGCACTTCGTGCGACTGCTACCCAGACATATTGTGGGGAAGTTGAACATTCTAGCCTACGAACTTTCACGCACGGACAAAGGTCCCACGACAGGAAGGATATTATGCCCCCAGGTTTGTCGTGGTCTGTCATTGGTGGGGAAGACCATGGGTGAACCCTTTGGCCACCCGTTCACTGCGGACCTTTCTGCTCACCCAACATCAGCGACAAACATTTGAACCAAGGCCGTCCATCTTCATATGTATGCATGGAGACTGAAGTATAACCCTAAGGGTGCGGGCTTTTCATCTACGGTTGCTGCCCATTTGCTCCAATGCACAGAGGGTCAACAATCAAAGCTTATTGAGGTAAAATGGCTGAGGCGGTTTACATGATGCGGTGAAAACGCGGTGGATCCCGGCCTCCTTTTGTAAGATACTTGGCGAATTTTCTTGAACATCTTTTTCCCTCCAGCTTATCTCCGATTGTCATTAAAGGTATCAGTCACTAATCAACTCCCTATTGTCATGGGTTGGTAAAGTGGAGGCAGTGCACAGAGGGTGATATCTAGGTTGGGTTAGTCTTCCAGCAACCTCTGGTTTCATCATCTTTTTGTCATCTGGAACCTGTTCCTGATGCTTATCTGTGGCGGCTTATGAACCACCTACGCCTCACTCGTGCATCTGACCTGAAAAACAGTTTTCTATGTGGCTGTGGTGACCGCAGCCTAACAAAGTGAATTGGCCGCATTCACCAGGGAAAACGGTCATATTTGCTTCCCAAACGACTGGTCAAGCATTACCTTAGCGTTCCCAACCGAGTTCCGTGCAAAGAACCACAGATCTGATGAACCCCCACGTCCATTGGTAATCAAAGCCACATAGCGTGGTGGTGGAACCCCTGAGTGGGGAGCTTGTACAGTGCCCGATCCGTGCCTTACGCTTTTACCTGGAGGCTGAAAAAAACTTCTTGGCTGCGCCTGCGTGTTCTGGAACCATGTGGTGTGTGGTGACCAGGGTTCTCCTGTTCCTCAACTTTGACAAAGACTCCCACAGGTTTGTGGTTTCTCCCGCAAACTAGCATTTAGATGTGTAATGTGATTAAATGGGCTTAGGGCAATTCAGCTCATAATGGGTGTTCTGAATGCGAAGACACCCCTCCCCCCTGTGTGCGAGCTTGCAAACTCTTGAATGTTTTGCTTTATCTTGGGCTTTTGCCTCGGTGTCACTAGACAAGATTGTGGCGGCTTGTTCATGGCTCAACTATAATTCCTTCATCGGCCACTACCTGGGAGATGGTCAGTGGGGCTGGTGAAGGTGCAAACATGAAGGAACATGTTATGGCTGCTATAGTCATGTAGGCAAGAATGATGTAGCTTGATAACTGTGGAAGGCAGATGAAGCTTTGCATCAAGTGGGTACCTTTGTAGTACGTCTTGTTAAGAGATTGTATGCATCATTCTGTCCAGATAGCTCTGGGTTTGGCACGACCTACCTCCTTTTGGACGAAGTTAGCTAATATCTAAAGGGAGGCAGTTTTGGATGAAAGTAAAAAGTGTTTTTGTTTTAATTTAGCGGGTGTATTGCTGGAAATTTTCTTGTCTTCTAAAAAGCAATTGGTCATTTCTTTTATCTACGAGGCAGAGACAGCTGTAGTGCACTTTCCATTTTGTCTCGTCTTAAGTTTCCTCCTAAATAATAATCAAAGCATGTGTTTTGTCTCCTCTCTGTCATCCTACAGTTTAAGCGATTTTGCAACGTTTTTAATTCTTTATTTTGCTCCGGAGTGAGAGTGCATTTACTTTTTTTTATTTCTGCGCTGCTTTCATGCTCGTATTACATGCTTATTTTGCTTGCTGCTGTAACATATAAGTTGAGTAGTGTGCAGAAAAATGCTGGAGAATCAACTCAGTGTAGTACAGAATTAAGGGATTCCAGGAAAATCCTGATTGGCTTACTGGTTAGTTTTTCTTGCTGTAGTGACTGTTCGTCTGGCTTCACTTTATGATGACAGCCAGTGTTGTTTGTCTTTACGCAGATTTAGTATCATCCATTTCTACAGCCGTTGCAATATCTGTGTGGGGCTCCAAAATCTTACGTCTTCTCTTCACGGAGTAGTCAAGAAGAAAGATGAGTACAGACTGTGAGTAACAATGCAAGGCTGTCACTCGTTGCTGTCACTCAGTATGAATACGGTCAAAATTTCTCCTGGGAATGCAGTCTTGGTGGTGAGGTGGAGAAAATTTAAAATTAGCATAATTGTGTTCTGTGGTCTTTGTCCTTGCTCTGTTTGTTAGACAAAAGCAATCAAGGTTATGTCACCCATTTTAGGAGCCAAATAGTGAGTTTTAATGCTAAAGGCTGCATTTGGATAATTGCCATGCAAATTGTTTGCACTTGTGTGTAATGGATATACTGCTCCCGTAATTGTGTTGGCTGTAACTACGATGGTGCTCAGTTCTCACTGGTTGCTAAATTTGAAATGATAATAGTGTACTTAGAAAAAATAGTTCTTGTGTTCTGTGCCAAGTAACACACGGTGCCCTAATAAACTAGCCATGCCTACACTGGTTTAGAATAAAAAATTAAACGTATTACAGGTGAGATAAATCTTGAAAGTGCATAGGAGTTTCAAAACAGTATATTACAGTTACAGTAATCGGCCTTTTAAACAGCCAATTGCAATAATAGGCCTTTTAAACAGTCAATTACAATATGTAACGTGTGTTCAATGTAGAAGCCAAACTTGAAGTAGTTAAACCTTGTTTAATACGGATTAATCATGAGATTAAGCTTTAGGTTACATTATTATGTTCTTTCTCAACACAAGAATCAACGGGAATAGAACACCGGGCTCTGAAGCCCTTGACTTTTATATGGTCCGGTCGGATCTAGAGCTCCACCGGACAACCAATTAGCTCCTGAGTTCGTTAACCAATCAAAGGTTACAAAGTTTTCACCAATCATGGCCAACAATACTTGGCCACGTTCTCCTGCACGTCCGCTCATGGGCTTGGCGCAAAACCTTAAAGTCCTTGCTGTTACACAACGATTTTGGCACCAACAAAAGTCAACCACAACACAACAGCACACAAGTAGGTACGAGGGTGAGCCAATGTCCGTTACAAATAATAAGTCTTTTAAAACAGTATTACAGTACTAGGTCTTTTAAAACAGTCTTTTACAATAGTAAACTTTTGACTTGACTTTGTTGAGCTAAAATACCCCAGAGATCATGCGCTCAGAACTAACCTAACTACAAACTACAACTTGAAAACCAAACAACCGCGCCTAACCCCGCAGTGAAACCCCACATAATGTACCAATCCAAACGGGGGTGAGCAATCAAGTAAAACAGCGTGTGGCTTTGCAAAAGTCTAACACTATCCTAAGTAAATGTCGCATTGATGCCAAATGTGGGGGCACCCCAGGACTTTACGCATAGGGGTGCCCTCATCGCCTAGTGGCCGGCATCGGTGTGCTGCCCAACGAGGACTTGACAAAAGAAAATGTCGAACAGTCTCAGTCCCCGTACCACAGACACAGATAGGTGAGTCACACCACCCAAGCCGGTAAAGGTGCGCCCGTAAGTGGACATGTCCCGTGCGCAGCCTTGAGATCAGGCCAGAGTCTCTACGCTGCAGTTGCCCGATAGCGACAGGTACAGAGGAGGTTGACGAGTGTATCTCGTAAAGCGTACGCGCCGTGGAACCTCCGCTCTACCGGGCCTGCCACTCTCCATTAGAAACCACAGAAACAACTCGATCCAAATCCCTTGGGCCAACAGAAAATAGAACAGGGTGATTCCTGGACTCGTAACGTAGACGGGCAAGTTCATCGGCAGCCTCCCAGAAACATATTGGCTTGAGTTTGCTGTGGCAGGGGTTCCCGGGTATAAAAACCCTGAAACCCCATCCACAGGGGACAGAGAGTCCATGCATGCGGTGAGGAGTGCACGTACAGGGCCTCATGCGGTAAATCAAAGCGAGAATCGTAAACAGACGTAGCCGATCAGTTTACTGAGCTGCCATAGGGAAGCCTAAAACAGCAGACAGAGCAAGTCAGGTGTGTTCAACCTGAGAAAGGAAAACGAGCAGCGTGATTTCAGTTAGAGTCAAAACGTGCGTTGATTCAGTTATTTTAGGTTGCATCACAATTAAGTGGCAAATGCCCCATCTTGCGGGCCAGTCCAGTCTTTTAAAACCTGTGACCTCTCTCCTACTGTTTTTTATTATTTGTTGATTGAACAAACGACACTAGCGCACCAGTTGTTAAAGCTGAGAACCAGTGACCATTTCTCATCAGCATTGGTATTAACACTCGTTACAGTTTGTGGATTCACGATTATTATTATTATTACTATTTTTTAAAGTTGGAACCTCGAGTATAAAGTGTTCTGTTATGTTAATTGATAAGGTAATTCCAAAGTGTGTTCAAACAAGGGAGAATCTCATATTTTGCCGGTTATATTGATTTCATGAATTGGGGAGTGTGGGTAGAATTTTGTAACCATGGAAAGGCGGCAGGAAGCCACGAGTCGGGTGTTACTCCCCTTAGCTAGTCAAGATGTGTCTTTGATAAATTAAAGTGTTGTGCCATTTATTAGAGATGGTATTGATATTCTTGTGGCTATGCACCAACAAGATGAAGGGTTATGTGATAACGTTCGAGTTTCACAGAGTGGGGAACCAGTATCTAGTGATTCTTTGCAGGGCGGCGCTAGGTCACTGCCACAAAGAGAAGTTGTGATAAATTATCACATGTTGGAGAACATGATGGGACAACATGAAGTTTTGCGGGAGCCGAGTTTTCTGCAACATCGGAACGTCTAGCAATGGACAACCCGATGTCTTTGCAAAACTCAAAATGTCCGCCTTGGCACAACTGTGTTCCAACCATCGGCCAGATGAGACTTGGTCGATGAAATACTCGGACACTCACGTGTCGTCACAGGTATGTGATGACACCCAATTCAGGTCGTACGTTTTCCAAATGGAGAAAGACCATCCAGTGAATGCAGTGCAGACAGGTGTGTGGCAACTGGAAGGAGTTGACTCTCTAGCACAAACTCGGGATAACAGTGATATGTATTCTGCTGCACCAGTAGTAGAACCACTGTGCATACATACCTAAAAGGCAACTCCCCAAGTTTTCAGGAAATTCAAACACACAAACACTTCAGGAATTCATCAATGTTATTAAGTACAGAGATTAATTATAGATTAATTTTAGATGCACTATTAATGGAAATAATTCTACTACTAGGTTTTGTGGAAGAAGCTGAGCCTTGGTTCAATGTCTCGTTCGATTTGTACTGCTGAGAATGACCTTGGTCACGTTTTACCCATCAAGACGAGACGTTCTCGCATTTTGTACAGTGTGTCGAGTCTTATTAAAAGAGGTTGGAATCTGAGTCTTGTGAAGAGACAAAGATTCAGGGTGTGCTACTACAGGCACACCCTGAATTTTTATATTATTTACAAACCAAGACGTATGCTTCGATGAAGGAGTTGGCTATAGAAAGAAAAATGTGATGGAGTCGATTGTCTTTCCAGAACATACCAACCACCACCTGATCTTGACAGTGTGGAACCGGCATTAGTATGGTGTCGGCCAGATGCCATTGTTAAAAGCGGGAAACCGCACACAAGTCCGAGGGATTGCAAGCAGGCAGAGGGTGCTGCAAAACACAAGCCGGTTGTCAACGCACCTAAGTCTTCATTACAGAGTTAAGATCCAGCTGGGGTTAGAGTTGGTAAACAACCTTCAAAACCAAAGGTTAAGGCAAAATTATACAGGCAGAAGATGTCTCATATAGGTGAAGAGCTATCCAGCAAAGGTGTAGCACATACACAGAAGAAGGCTTGTGAAATAGAATGCTGCTTCTCTTGTGGGAAAATTGGATATTTCCTTTCAAAATGTAAGGAAAATGCCCCAAAAACGGGGGTCCGACTCCTTGATCCATCATCAGCACAAGGCAGCCAATGGAAGAAATGATTACTGGTGTAAAAGGGATGGTTTAGGTAAAGGACCGTCAAAATAGTTCGAGCTTGTAAGGTTCGTTGGAAATTTGGACTGGACAAGGAAACTCGACAAGGAATGATACCACTTCAACCAGTGAAAATAGGAGGACCTATTCTACTCTAGTGGACACTGGAAATACATCAGGCATAATTGGCAAGGGAGTGGCTGATTACTTAGTGAAAGCGAACAAAGGTCAAAAATTGTGTTCTTGTTAGCTTCTGGCAGAATTTCTGGCCAGGGATACACGAGAGACAAGATTAGGTGGGGTGACAACCAAGCCATGACTCGTATGTTCTTAGTTCTTAATGATGCAGCCGATGGAGTTTTAATAGGATGAGATTTTCTTCATAAGACAAGGATGGTTGTGGATATCCATAATGGCGGTTGAAAAATTGAGGTTCTTGTACCATTTATAGATGCCACATGTAGGTTTGCTTATCTTGAAAACCGAAAGATTGACCAGGATGTCGAACAGGCCGATAAGGACTGGGATGTCATAGAAGGCCATATTAAACTTGCTGATTGTTCAGAGCAGCAAAAGAAACGCCTGCGAAAGGTGCTTACGAACTTTCCAAAGTTGGTTACTTCCAAAATGGCAAGATTTCTGTATATAAGCATAAGACTAACCTTAAGATGCATGCAAAACCTGTCAAGAGTCCCACTCAGGCCGGTGAATCGTGCCACAAGGGTTACTATCGACAAACAGTTGGATGAATGGCTGTTAGGCGGCATCATATTAAGGGGCTTCAGTGAATGGAGTACTGTTCCTCTGTACTAGCGCAAAAGCGAAATGTGCCAAAAGAGGAGAAACGAATGTGTTTAGATTTTCTTCCTTTTAATGCAAATTGTCAGCAGGACAATTACACGACGAATAACGCTGAACAAGCGCCAAATATTTTACGGTAATTGAGCTGAAGGCAATTGCCTTGTAGGTTTACTTGTAGGTGCCTTTAGACGAGGAAACTATGGCGTACTGTTCTTCAGTACGCATAGTGGAATTTTTCTTGTAGAGCGTATGGTCTTTGGGCTCAATGGAGCTCCTGTGTCATTTGCACGACTCGTAGACATTGTCTTACATGACCCCCTTTTTTCACGTCATGACTTCTTCTGATGACGCCGTAGTATTTTCACCTGACTTTAAAGTCGTTTGCTACATGTAACAGATGTATTACAAAAGTTACAAGATGCAGATGTGACAGCATCGATTAAGAAGACCACATTTTGTGTAAAAGAGGTAAATTATCTTAGTCACACAATCTAACCGGGAGAAATCGAACCAAATCCGGAAAGGGTGAAGGTAATTAAGGATTTCCCAGTACCTAAGAATATCAAGGAGGTCAGGAGAGTACTGGGTATGGCTGATTTTTACCGTTCCTACATTCCTCTTTCATGATAGGCAGCCATAGCTCAGTAAAGACATATAGTGGCCAGAGTGAAGCCAAGCATTCGAAAGATAAATTGGAAGGTGCAACATTGAAGCTGCCGGCCCTATCTAAGCCTTGTAAATTACATATGGACAGCTCCATGGTGGCACACAGAAGACAGTAAGGAGGTTACAGGAGTATGTGACAGCAGTCACCTTTTTCACATGATTTCTGTTTCATATTAGTACTGCATTATCTCCTTGCAAATGCGCAGATTTAATGTTCAGTTTGGCATTGTTGCATAATTTCAATGTAAAACAATCAAATGAGTCGTTTAGAGGTCCCTAACCCCTGAACCACTCGATCAATTAGAAGAGGCCTTATGAAAAGGGCACATCTCCAGAGCAATACCTGTAAAATGAGCTAAGAACCAGCTTTATTCACCGCATGGACAAATTTATTTTCGTGATACAAAAAGTGGCGTTACTAATAGTTAGCAGTAGTTAGTTATTAGGCAAATATCAACGTTATTCGCATCGGTTTTTTTTTTCAACAAGAAAACGTTAAGCTGTGTCACTAACAGTGACTTTAATGTTGTCAGGCGACCAAAGTTTCCGATCAAACAAGTTTCTGCCTTTCTGTCGTATTGTTATTTATCCTCAGATGGCTGAAAACAGCCAAACTACCTTTGCTGTAAAAAACAATGTGTCTAGTGGTTGCCATGCTCACAGGGTGGTCCACAAAAAACCGACGACCCAATATTTTATAAGTCCAACTTTTCTAGTTAGCACACCTCAGAACCAAGAGAGAACAGAAATCAAATCTAATGAAACGGAAGATTTCTGTCCTCTCCTGGTTCTGACGGGTGCTAACTAGAAAAGTTGGACTTATAAAATCTTGGGTTGACAGTTTTTTGTGGACCACCCTGTATATATTTTATCTAGATGTTATCATTAATCTTGATGGGCTACACACTAGCACGTGTTTTGATTAGGCAAATATCAACGTTATTCACGTCGTTTTTTTCAACAAGGCCACCAAAGTCTCCGATCAAACAAGTTTCTGCCTTTTCTGTCACATTGTTATTTATCCTCAGATGGCTGAAAACAGCCAAACTACCTTTAATGTAAAGACAACGTGTCTAGTGGTCGCCATGCTCGGATATATATTTTATCTAGATGTTTTCATTAATCTTGGCGGGCGACTAGGTGCGGATTCACATTTTTTTTTAACTCGCCATTGACCGGTAGAGCATAATTTTTAGTCGCCAACTGAGAAACTTTTGTCGCCAATTTAAAAAGTTTTGTCACCAATAAAAGATAAAAATTCATTCAATCTAGATGTGGTGATCGACGCAATTTGTCAAGCACAAGTGTCTTGTAAATTGTGGTATTTTCACTGGCCTTGAAGGAACACAGGGTTTGAAAACTTGTTTGAAAATAAAGAAATCCTCCCTATCCGTAACATTTTTTGTCTTAATTTCTGAAACGAAGAGCTATAGCTTGGGATCATGTCCATCAGAAAGCCGATGAAAAATCTTTATAAAATTTACCAACAAGAGGGTAAAATATGTCCAGTTTGTTTCAGCGCTATTTATCATCCTCCCATCCACCGGCCAAATTGTCTATTGGGACAAATATTTTAATCGCCAACTGGCTAGTGGCTGGTGGATTTCTGCACCCATACGGGTGACACACTAGCGCGTGTCTTGATTAGGCAAATATCAGCGTTATTCACGTCTTTTTTTCAACAAGAAAACGGTAAGCTTTGTCATTGATAGTGACTTTTATGTTGTCAGGTGACAAAACTCTTCCCATCAAACATGTATCAACCTTTTCTGTTGCATTGTTATTTATCCTCAGATGGCTGAAAACAGTCAAACTACCTTAGCTGTAAAGACACAAC
>JAHWFP010181057.1:0-13408 GCA_023313725.1 Lithobius niger | reverse complement strand
GTAACAGTGCCCCAAAGAGCCAATATGCCAAAACAACCAATCAGTCAAAATTGTAAAGAGTTTCCTCACAAACAAACCTGTCCAGTCTGTTTTTAAAGCTAAACACAGAAGGAGCATCGACCACCTCTTGGGGAAGGTTATTCCATAAAGACACACTTCTACAAGCAAAGGAATTTTTCACTGCTTCGTAATGTACACTAGCAACTTTCAGTTTAAAGGAAGATCCTCTAGTGTGATGAGTATTTGGTTGCAACGCAAAGAAAGAGTAAGTTAACTTAGGCAAAAGACCATGCAAAACTTTATACATATAGATTAAACTACCTCTTTGTCTTCTCCATCTTAAAGATGGAAGTTTTAAACAACGCAGCCGTTGACCGTAGTCAACATTCCTGAGGTTACAAACCTTTTTGGTAAAACGTCTTTGAACGTTTTCAAGAATACGTGAATCTTTTATGAAGAGAGGAGCCCAGAAAGGAATACCATATTCCAGGATAGGGCGGACTAAGGATTTGAACAGAGTACGGACAGAGTACGAACAGAGTAAGGACAATTTGCTCTTTGGAGGTGATTGTTCTTCGAATCATGAAAGCAACTGCCATTGCCTTTTTGGTGCACGCTTCGACTTGCTGGGAGAACGTAAAGGATTGGTCAACAACAACACCTAGATCCTTCATACTGGTAACTCTTGCAATCTCCACCCTATTTAAAAAAATAAGGACAGTTTGAATTGTCACGACCTACATGTAAGATTGTAACCTTATCAACATTAATGGGTAATTGCCATCTAAAACTCCACTCTAAAGCAAGATCAATAGCACCCTGGAAAGCGTGCCATTCACAACCAGAATCTACAACTGCGGCCATCTTCGAATCATCAGCAAATTTAGAATGGCCCGTCCCAGGAGCAGTGCAAAAATAGGCAATGAAAATGGCAAACAGCACTGGTGCCAAAACTGACCCTTGGGGTAAACCACTGCACAACGTTTGCCAGCCAGACTGCTGACCTTCCAAAATGACCGCTATTGCGCGATCCCTGAGCCATTTCATAATCCATTCGGCTATAAACCCACCAATACCCACTTGTTTAAATTTTGTAGATAATTTTTCAACACAAACTTTATCAAATGCCTTTTCTAGATCAAAGTAAACGATGTCAACAGATTTACGATCATCCCATAATTTAAACACATAGTCATAAAAAGACAGTAAATTGGTAACCGTAGACATGCCTTGTCTAAAGCCGTGCTGCATGTTCTCAAACAATTCATATTCATCCATGTACTTAACAATATGATTATTAATAATCCGTTCAAAAAGTTTGAAGAAATGGCAGGTTAGGCTAATAGGCCTATAATTAACAGGAAGTCATTTATTGCCCTTTTTAAACAAAGGTGTGATGAATGCTCTACGCCGTAGTGGTAGAACAAAGCACTCCTGTAGATTACGGTTAAATAAGATCAGTACAAATGGTGCAATGACAAGCTTAATTTTTTCGATAAAGGCCCCAGGTAGGAGATCAGGACCAGCTGCAGAGTTTTTATTCAACCTGCTGAGAGCTTGGGAGATCATTCCTTCATCAATCGATAGGGGTGGGATACATAACCTTGCTGGTTTAATCTTAGGTGAAACCCCATTGTCAATGTTTGCCACGCTAGAGAAATGGTTGCAGAAGATTTCACACATGGTAGAAGGATCAGAGCAAACACGACCATCATTGGATTGAAGGGCACAAATTTTCGCACTTACAGTATTAGTGCATTTGACATGCCTAAAGAAAGGCCGCGAGTCGGATTTGGACTGAATAGCAAGTTGAACTTCATATGATTGCTTATCAGATCGACAACGTTTAGTTACTTCCAAGTTTGCCTGTTGGTATTCTTGTTTTGACCTTGAACAATTAAACTTCTTCCATCTACGCCAAACGGCTTTTTTCATTTTAATAAGGTCAAGTAATGGACCACTCATCCAAGGAATTTTACACCTTTTATCTTTAAACATAGTTTTGCACTCATGTCGAACCCCCTCCAAAATGACATAAAGATCTTCCCAAGCTTTTGAAATTGGTGTGTTTACCCAATCGACAGTGTGAAGCTTAGTGGACAGGTTGTCAAGATCAATACGATTGTAGCAATACCGCACCAGTAAATTATCAAAATGGCACAGTTTAGTTGCGAGTTCAAGTCGAATAACCTCATGGTCACTTGTAGAAAAAATTCCAAGAGAAGAACAGTTAGTGATAATGGACTAGCACTAGATCTAACGTGTTTGATCCACGCGTGGGAAAATCCACAAGCTGGGAAAAACCAGCAGTACAGATGGTATCCAGTAACCGTAAACCGCTAGATTTTTCTGCGTGATAAGTAGACCAGTTCACTGAGGGAAGATTGAAGTCACCAAGACATATGCAGTTATGAAGTTTGGCATGCTTGAGAAGACAGTCCGAATACCATTCATCCATAAGTGCACTCGTATCAGGGTGCCGATACATTAATAAGCAATGATACAAAGTGTTCACAATATTTACAATAAATTTGCATCCAAATTCAGACATAGCGAACCTGCCATCCGCACACACACTCAAGTTGTCACGAGCCAACACAAGAAGACCTCCACCCTCATGACCTGTAGAACGGTCACATCGGCAAACTACCGAATAGCCTGGTCTAATAAGTGCCTTATCTGGTACAAGTCCGTTAAGCCAGGATTCGGTAATACACAGTACGTCAGGTAGTTCAGATTCAATGAAGAAAGCAAGGTCACTTAATTTATTTTTTAAGGATCTCGCATTAAGTAAGCAAAACGTTGATTTTCTGCTTACACACAATTTTCCCATTTCGCACAAACACATTTTCCCCTTGCGCATTACGTAGTTTGGCTTCTGCTTTGAGATCATTAATTTTTTGTCTTTGTTTATAGGTCGTTTCACGCCGGATGAAAACATTCTTGTAGTCAGGATGTTGTTGAAGATTTTTAGCATTGGCTAACACTTTAACAGTGTCATCAAAACAAGCACAATTCAAACGAACCAACGCATTGATAGCAGTCGTATTCTTCCCAATAATCGATGGTTTGTGAATAATTTCTTCGCATCCAATTGCTTTAAGCACATTATGAGCATCTTCAGTCTTGTTAGCACCCGTTAAACCAAAAATCACCAAATTTTTCCGAATTCTTTGGCGCAGGTCAATTTCATTAAAAATGACATCAACATCATGTTCGTGGCTGTGATTGGAAGGCATCAGTTTAGAAAGGTCCTATACCTTTATTTTCAATGTATGTATCGTTTCTTCGTGATCATCTAGTCTCATATTAATAGAGGCAATCTGTTCGGCCTGTGCATCCATTTTTTTTAGTTCAGTTCAGTAAGTAGTTGATTAGTTTTGTCTCCTTGAACTTTAATTTGGTCCAGATTAGAGTTAAGGCTAGCCAGATGAACTCTGCAAAACCTACAAAACCAGGGCACCACATCGATTGCCAAAGTTTTGAAAGTGTCAGCATCATATTTGAGGCACCTAAGTGGATGCCACCAATTCAAACAAATGCCACATTGTATGGAGTCCTTATCAGTGTTCACAACTTTCTTCTTGCACGACGGACATTCATTTAGATTAGGCATAATGCACAATCCTAAACAAACAGTAACAAACCAGTAGGACTGAGCAAATTTTAACCAATTGTTGTTGGCCACTTTGAAACAATTCAACTCGGCTCTGAAAGCCTGCATCTGCGAAATAAAAGAGGCCATTCTATCGTCTCTAGCTGCCAATTTCGAAGAACAACGTAGCTTAGTTTGGTTTAAATATATCTAGACGCACGCTAGTGTGTCGCCACCAAGTAGACGTTTTATTGTTGTTGGAGCTTAATTGTTAGAGCGTAATTGTTAGAGTGTAATTGTTGTCAGATGGCAGCTCACTAGCAGACTGTCTTTTAACTGAAACCTACTTATGTGTGATTTGAGCATACTGGTGTAAATTCCCCATGCGGTAGAAAACTTTGCAAATCGTTTGAATCAGGTGTCTTGGGTCCAGTAACAAAGAAAACTCAACCCGAAAATGTGGGAACGTGTCCATCATGGAGAGAAAGTGTCCTCAATAACGTTGATTTGTGTTACTGGTGACTAGTAACTAGTAACTAGTCCGCAGGCTCCCATGTTAATTCTCATACGGTATAACGACACGTCTACAGCTGATTAGGGAAAGTTACCAATCTAATTATCTAATTATCGGCAGACAGGTAAAGTGTTATATGGGGAAGTGCCTTTTTCTAAAATGGGGGTTGCAGCTAGAAACACGTGGTCCTGAAGTGGCTCGTAAGTGCAAAATAATTGTTGTAACCATTATTTGTATTGTCATCGAACAGTAGATTATAACATGCTTAAGTGTTACTCGCTTGTCGTTTCTGTACCCAATTGTCAGAATTCATTGTTGTTGCAAATAGGTGGTTCACTAAGAGACGGAGTATCTTTTATTGCAAAGGTTTGGTCGTTTTTTTTTTCCACCAAATCCAAATCTTTTTTTTTTTACGGTAAGCGAATTCAAAATGAATTATCTGCCCCACCACCCGAATAAATTTCTCATTACTGGTTCAATAAGACACAGGGTATCTTTTATTCCATAGGAATTGATTAGGTCCTTGCAATTACCATACTGATACGCTTGTTATTAATTTATTTGGAATGACAATAGCAAATGTGAAAATTATGAATGAGAACATTCATACAATAAAATACCTCCAGACAAAAAAGGTAGGGGTGACAATTACACCGTGGGATTTTTTGTACCTTCATAGGCCTATGAAAGTCGTGATATCCACCCAAAACCAAAACTGGTAAGAGAAGCCGCCAAGTTTACAAAAAGGGTCGGCCTTTCAAGGTAGTGATATCATTCAACCAGGGAAAGGCCGCCAAGGTTAATCCTATTAGCCAAGTTAATCGCAACGAATAATACTTTGGACGTTAAATGAAAACTTAACGATGCGATGTAGGTGCGATTAACTTGGCTAATAGGATTAACCTTGGCGGCCTTTCCCTGGTTGAATGATATCACTACTTTGAAAGGCCGACCCTTTTTGTAAACTTGGCGGCTTCTCTTAACAGTTTTGGTTTTGGGTGGATATGCGTTTAGCAGAAACACGGATTCTTTCACGAAAGATTTATTTGAGGCCCTGGCCCTAGACCGCACGCCCCAATCAACCGAAAATACAACATCAATACACCACCAAACCAACCACAAATCAACCCAAACCAAATCACATGAAACCACATGAGACCAAATCAACCCAAATCAAATCAAATTAAATCCGCCCAAAGCACAGTCCTCGCATGCTCTCACTACGGTGCACCTCCCTCAATTCACTTTCCGTTTCCCATCCAGGGAAAATTGCAGGGCCCTGTTTCACAGTTTATTCACAGAACACACACCAGAGCACAGATTTCATCACACCACCGATGCACCGCCTTGGCCCACTTTCTCTTTCCCATTTAGGGAAAGTTCCAGTGGGCCTGTCCCATACCTCTACTCGCAGAAATCACACCAGCACAGGAGCACAGGTCACACCACACTGCTAAAGCACCACTCTGGCCCAATTTCTTTTTCCCAAACAGCAGGCCTGTTTCACAGCACCACATTAGCCTCAC
Source organism: Lithobius niger (assembly GCA_023313725.1). NCBI lineage: Eukaryota > Metazoa > Arthropoda > Chilopoda > Lithobiomorpha > Lithobiidae > Lithobius > Lithobius niger. The sequence continues at coordinate 7,773 of JAHWFP010181057.1, read as the reverse complement.
AAGCCATCGGGGGAAGCGGGCAGTAATGCCCTATACATTTATCCCCGACCCTGCACAAAACCTGGCTATAGCACGCAACCTAACTATTGGTCTAGCCCCTAGGGAATGCGATAACAGCTCTTGCAACGTTGGTAGTTCGCGTATCCAGGACGCCAGCTTGGCACGCATGGCAGCATGTTTCCTACAGCGCAACAGAAAATGTTCCACTGTCTCCTCTACAATACATTCCTGACATACCGGCGATTCCACCCACCCATACCGAAACTGATGTGCACGGAGCAATGAATGACCAACACACAACCTGGAAATCGTCCTTGCATCCCGAAAGCCAAGTTTGTCCACATTGGATTTCAAGGAGCAACATGGATGGACTGCATGGAAATCTCTTGCAACTTCAACAGAGTCCCATTCAGCCTGCCACATCGCCAAAAACCACTGTTTTACTACTGGCCGACGCATCTGTGCCGAAAGAACCGGGACTACCTCTGCACAATCAGCACACAATGCCGCTCGGGCCAGGCCATCCGCAACAACATTTCCCTGGGTCCCATTATGACCCTTCGTCCATTGAAATGCAACCACACTGGTGCGGGATGCCACCCAGAACTTCCAAAGAATAGAGAATATTAGAGGATCTCCAACATCTAGCTGCTCACTCGACCGTTTCAGTAGCCTATAGCTCGAAAGCGAATCTGTCTGCAACGAAAAAGATAGCAGGTCTAAGTCGAGTGCAATATCCAGTGCAACCGAAATTGCAAGCAATTCACACAACGTACTAGAAGTTACCATTGTCACGTGCCGCTTCACTGCTATCTTCAGTGACGGTACTGCCACACCAATCCCTCCAACATGTTCCGCAGCTCGATATGACGCATCACAAAATACTTCGCATCCAGCCATACCGTGCACAAAAATGCTACGCAGCTCTCGGCGCCACGACCACGGACTGAGCGGTACGGCACAAGCCACAGGACGATCCAAAAACCGCTGGAGTAGCGTGACCCCAGCCCCTGCCTCCCCTAACACTTCACGTGCCTTCTCACTGAGTTTCCCATAGTCTGCTAGTATCCTGCCAACAGGATCTTGGTGCCCCCTGCTCAGATTACGCAAACAGAGCAACACAAGCAGCTCCTTTGCCCGAAACTCGACCGGCAGCTCGTTACACTCTGCCCAGAGCACCTGGACAGGAGTGGAAGCCAAACACCCTGATACTAACCTGAGACACACATTTAGTACTACTTGCAGCGCTTTAACATGCCGTTTCACACCTGCCAAAAAAGGCAAGGGATAATCCACAACTGAACGTATAAAGGTTCTATATGCTGCCAACAACGTCCCTCTCCTGATATCCTTGCCTACACACAGAGCCTTAAGAACTGCAGTGCGTGACTGCACTTTGCTCTTCAGATTGAGTACGTGCTGACCCCAGTCCAAGGCAGAATCCAAAATAACTCCTAAGTACCGAACACTAGGCTTCGGACTCACCACCTGATCACCTACTTTCAATTGGATTTGCGAAAACTGTACTCTTTCATATCTCAAGAACACCACTACCTCCGTTTTCGCCGGCGCGAGAATAAGGCCTCTGTCCCGCAAAAGACGCCCAATATTGTCTAACACCAGTTGTGCCTGTTCTGCCATCAGATCAAGTCTGTTTCCTACAAACCAGATTGCCACATCATCTGTGTAGCAGACTATATTTGCAGATAATCCAACCTCAACAAGCACATCATTAATGGCTATAGCAAAGAGGGTTGGGCTAAGACAGCTGCCCTGGGGAAGCGCTCTACCAGTATGCGCTCTCGAAGACGAATTGCCATCTACCCTTGTTACAAAGATACGATCTCCAAGAAGAGAGACAATAGTATCAATCAAACGTGGACTAACCCCCATCTTGTGCATGGATGCCTTAACCCATTCAATGGACACAGTGTCGTAAGCTGCCTTGATGTCTAGAAAGACTGCCAAAACAACCTGACCCTGTGCCCATGCCTCCCGTATACTGGAAAGTAGGAACAACACTGCATCCTGCACACTCCTGTTTGGGCGATACCCAAACTGCACACCAGCCAAGCAACCATAATATTCCAGATGCCAACTAAGTCTCCTCACAACCATCCGCTCGTACACCTTCCTAAGGCATGAGAGTAACGCTATCGGCCTGTAATTCACCAGCTCTGCTCTATTACTCCCCGGTTTATGAACCGGTACCAAAACCGTGAACATCCATGCCTGTGGTACAGGTGAACCCTCTAGCAGTCGTTGGAACAGAGACAAGAGGGACTTCTGCTCCTCTTCCGATCGTTGACGCAAGTCACCATAACCAATCCCATCTATCCCAGATGCGCTGGAATCTCTGCACTTCGAGAGAGATCCCCTGAACTCGGAGATATCCCACGGCAAGTCACCTGCCAGTGAAACTGCAGATTTCGAGAATTTCGGAGGGGCAACGCCTCCTGATAGAGCATAGACACTTGCAAACCTATCATTGAAGGCGTCAGCCACAGCCTCACCCCGCAGTATTTCCCGGTTCGCAATAGTCGCAGTCATGCTACATACCCATTTCTGTCTAGTTTTAGCACAGCCTGGAGTAAGAGCCTTCCATGCCCTCGCTAACGAATTCGATTTTGCATCCTGCTCACATAAGCGCTCTCCATAATTTTGTTTCTCCCGTGTTAACACATAATGTGTTTCCTCCGAAATACCCCTGTACATAAACCAGCTTTCATCACAGGGGGCCCTCTTCCACCGCCGATACACTCTCCGCCTATCTCTCACGGCAATCGTACACTTATGCGTCCACCATGGCGGATGCCTAGATTTCACCAATTTGGGCACTGACTTTCGGTCCGGTACACAATCCCTAATCCAGTCTCTAAACATACCATTATCCACAACTGGACACTCACGTTTCTTACCTAACCTAGCACCACCCATTCTAAATACCGACCCATATCTGGACATCACATTCCTCGGACACAAAGCAACCGGGAAGTGGTCACTCCCACGTAAATCATCAGATACTTCAAATGCATAGTACGATGGTATGCCAGGCGTGCAAACAAAAAAGTCAAGAACTGACTCTTGTATCATATTCTGTTGCCATCCTATGAATATTGGAGTGCCATCTTGCATAATCTGATAACCTAGATTAGCAATCGACTCCGCCAACCGACGACCACGAGCATCAACTTGTAGTGATCCCCAGTCATAATGATGACTATTAAAGTCACCTCCTATAATTGCTGGAGCTGAAAACTGCTTAAACCATAACGTCCACTCGGTTGCCGATGGGCTGGCAGTGACATGCACAAAAACTACGGTTACCCACCGATTACTCATCCAAACCTTTACTGCCACAGCATCAACAGCACCCACACGATGTGTCAAAGTAATTACCTGATATGGCACAGACCACTTCAAGAATACCCCAACCTTCAAACCTAAGAATACAAAATCCGCTTTCCAGGCTGACGCATCGTAACCGTGCATGTTATTCGCCTCCTGGACACCCAGAACTTCAACATACTGCAAAAGCTGCTCTACCTCACCTAACTTACGTTGAACACCACGCGCATTCCACGTTGCTATCCTATAACCATGAAAATCAGTGAATTTAGGTTAGGAGCCCCCCACTAAACTCCCCCCCTGCCTCCCGTCCCCCTTCCGACTCACCACTGCTAACAATAACTTGGCTATTCTCGACTTGCTGCGATGTAGGGACTCCACTTAAAAGTTGGCCCGAAGCAACACACTGAGAACCTGCATTAGGATGCTCACTTATTTCACACACATCACTAATCACATGAACTGCTCCTTGACTACTCTGTGCTTCCACCATTTCTGCCATTTCCACTGATTCTTCCCTGTCAACATTATGGCTTTTCCCAGCTCCATCTTTCAACACAGCTGCTACCTCCATCTTCGACGTCGATTCAGTGCCTTTTTTCCTCTTCATTCATCCTTTCTTTCTCTTAGCTGGGGGTGTGAGCCACGGACCATCTCCTTCTTTTCCTCCCTGTATTTGCTTCCCAGTTCCATCTTGCTGCTCATCAACACAAATTTCTGTTTGTGCAGTTTGCGACAGTGACTCAACACTTCCAAGTACCGCCGTGAGACATGGTGCGCTGGTACTCAAGGCAGATAGCTCCAGGCTCTTATTTTGTTGTTGACGATCCTGCTGGGATTGCTGTTGCCGCTGCTGAGGGACATGTGGTGACGTCACTGAGCCCGCCTGCTGCCGCCTTTGGACTTCTGCTTCCTGTACTGCTGCTTGAAGATGGTGACAAAGTTGCCGTGGGTCGCACCAGACACCACACGTCGTGCACGCAATGCTCGCGCAAACTCGACGATAGTGCCCAAGCATCGAACAACGCAGACATTTTGGTGCGCGATCGTCAATCAAAACCAAAGTCCGTATGCCCTTAATGACTACTTCGTCAGGAACATCTTCAATGGTTACATTATCTCTCAGCCTTAACGTGATCTGCCTACCCGTTGTTTCACAAACAGGTTTACCACGAATGTACAACTTCTCGAACGCATGCCTTTCCAAAATCGCAATGCGCGCAAAACCTGCTGCTACTTCATGCGCAGTAATTCCCCGTGGCAACCAAAGCAGCCTAGCCTGTATTGTTTGTTCGTGCAAATCATGCAGTTCCACTCGGTGCCCATTAATGCTGAGTGTCGCTCCCAGTAGCTTTTTTTTTCGCTGCATATGATCGGAACTCAACTTCGAAAGCATGTCCTACACGCAGAGGGCCCACAGCTGCTATTTCACCAACACCAACAACGGCTTCAACTGACAAATAAATTTGTGTGATTGAGTACGGGCGTCCTGCAGGCGCACACATCAACACCACTGATCTAGGCATTTGTACATTGGTTAAACCTCCACCATACAACTTCTTCAGAGCACTTAAATTCTTTGTTTGCGACCGCTGAACTGAATCTGCTGCACTATCAACCTCTGCTTTTTCTACTTCAGCATCACTTTCTCCCCAGTTTGCCCTACCACTTTCTGCTACAGCAGCACTAACCAGTTTACTTGCAGAATCACTGCTCTCTGGTTTCTTGCTGCATCACGCCTTTCTGTTGCTCCTGGCAACCGCTCCTCTCCGCCATCTTCTTTATCTTGCAAATCTGCTCTCATCTGCACTGCAGTATCAACCCCAAACCGTCTCACTCGCTTCTCACTTATCCCTCGCTTCTGCGCCTCCCTCATCACTTGTGCGAAAGTCTCATCCGAAACAATCCCTAAGTTCACTTCACTTCGTTATGACTTTAGCTTTCCATAACACTCTCAGGAGCTCATCCACATCAGCTGCCATTGCGTTTTGCCGTTTCTTTCATTTTGCCCTTCAACAATCAAGTTTTTAGCTAAGACATAACACGGTCACGAAGATTGGATTTGGAGTTCGCTGAGTAGCATTGTTCCTTAATTACAATGGTTAAAACAATGTAAAACAATCAAAATGATCGTTTAGGGTCCCGTAACTCCGGAATGGCTCGACCGATCGAAAAAGTGGTCTATCTTGGGATGAAGCCCAGGGAAAATGTCTGACTTAGATCATGTTTCAGATTTTAGGTAGGTGCAATAGTTTTTTTCTGAAACCGTGTCACACAAGAACAAGAACAACAACAAGAAGTGAACACTTTTCAAATTTACGTGTGACTCCGTACGTTTCTCTTGCACGGAATTGCATAAAAGTTGGTATAAAGTTGGGAAAAGGTGCCATCTACTATCTGGCCAAGTTTGGTCGAAATATATTGAATAGAAACGGTGAAATTAATAGTTTTAGATTTGCTGGAAAGAGGACTTCAATCATGTGTATACATTGCAGCCTTCCATCGTGAGTCTGATCGGCCAGTTTAGTTGGTGGGCAGATCTATCTTAGTTATCATACGCGGCTATCGTGAGAGCAGCAGTGGAGTGAGGAAGTGGTACACCAAAAGCCCGTTGAAGATCACTGTTGAAACTTTACTTAGCAAGGAATGCCTACCTTAACGTGGAAAGCAACGGGCAAACAAACAGTAAATGGGGGACAGTTTCCTCAGCCCCTCATGCCGACAATGCTAAGTCAAACAGGATACAACGGCAACGTAACTTTTCCCGCGCCCATACATTGGTGCATCTTGTTCCGGTGAGCCGGTCTTGTGAAGTTGTGCTCCTCGTCTATTGTTGCACCATTGTTACATGTTGTAGCATTACATTCTGTCCATTTTCTGAAAATTCTCGTGGGCAGTGGCCATTAATGGGGAATATGAATTTGAATTTAATAGACTTTACAGACCTATTGTCATACACTCATATCTAAAGCCTTAATCCAAACCTAACCTAACAACCATACGTCCACACAACAGCGACAAGAGCTCCGCTAAAGACGGCCATGGCCAGTAAACTAACTGGCCCGCTCTAAAACGATATTAGGGAGATAGACAAAATGGCCGCTACGACGGTCCCATTTCTTGAGGTCTGTTCGGCAATTGGCAAATGGCATCTGTGAATTTTTGTACGGAGAGTCGCGACATCTATTGGCGTCTAGTGACGGTTTTCAAAATATAATTTTAATTTTACGTAGATTTACGTGAAAGATTTTTATTATGTATTAAAGTATTTTTAAATAGTTTTTAAGTTATCACTCACCTACAGTTCAGCTATTTCTCTGCGCTTGGAAAAAAACGCGCCACATTCGTGTATCCAGAAAGTGTTGCAAGGGAAGGAACGTTGGCATTTTTGTTCGGATGGTGTCGCCCTCGGTTGACAGAACGAGGCAACATAACAAATCATCGCATAAGAAGCGTTTTCGGCGTCCATATTGCCCAACCCAGTCGCGTATGCTATTTTTCATTTTCATCTAATATCCGGTCAGTACTGTAGAGAGCCCTGCACAGACTCGCAACAGAATCGCAACAATGGTCAACCGTAACCATGAGGTTGGAGAACTGCAACAATGTTTCATTTAATAATGACGAATCAATAATAGGGCGTAAAACGCAACTTAGCAAATGGATTTCTTGGCCTGACCCGCTCTGCCTGACCACTTCCCAAAACTTGCCTTATTATAATGCGCTAATTGTTCCTGAGTAGCGTTCACGCGATTAGAAACAAATTGAATGTTTCTTGTAGGCATATCGTAGGAAGCTAGGCTTTGAAAATTCTGATGTTTGAGGATTCCTTTTGGTTTCCTTTAAATTTACGAATATATAATTCATTGGTCGGATTAACAGCAAACTATTTACAAAGGTACGTTTTGATTTTAATAATAAGGCTGTAAATAGAGAGATTTTTACCCTCTGAGTTGGTTCAGTAGTGCGTTAACACACAAAAAACATCACGGGTTGTTTGATAACTCCTAGAATGTATGGTTGATAAATTGGATGCTTTTAAATTTGCTTGAAGATTATGGGTCGACTTCATAAATTTGCATCCAGGGCAAGTTCATTAAGAACAACGCAATATTTCTAACCGCAAATGGTGGCCGTCACCAGGCACATGAAAAAGACATGACAAACTTCTCTCCAATTTTACTCTTGTGTTTTATTTGCCTGATAACCCCACGTGCGGGCTGAAATATCGCGTTGTTCTTAGCAAATGGGCCCTGCTGGATGCAAATTTGTGAAGGCGACCCATAATTTTCAAGCACTTTTAACTCCTTCTAAGTACCTAGCTCATAAGGAAAGAGATCACTAAATTATGGGAAGAATTTTAATTAGTTCCATCTGTTTTTTTTTTCTCGGAAGCATGAGAATTCTTTGCGTATCTGTCCCAAA
>JAHWFP010181055.1:2266-13208 GCA_023313725.1 Lithobius niger | reverse complement strand
ATGCGTCATTTCGATGAGTAGTTGATTCTGGATTGTTTCAGTATCGTGGCAACAATCACGGAAACAATTCAACTTGCCCCCGAATCCCGCATTGAAAAAGTAAATAAGTCACTCAGTCATGTCGGCCGCCCAATTAAAGACTTCGCACCCTACGGTTTAAATCTTGAAGATTTAAGGAAAAATCAAGACCATTTAATTATGGTTCTCCACAACGAGCTAGCTAACTCAAACAACGACAATGTTAGTTTCCCGGCACCCAACCATTGTTGCATCTTGTTCGAGTGAGCTATAATCCGATATTGTGCGCCTCGCCTACTATTATCCTATTGTTACATGTTGCAGCATTGTAACATTTTGACATTGTTAGCCGCTCCGCCCGCTTCCTCCTCCTGTCCAATTTCTTGAAATTCTCGTGCGCAAACGAACTCTAATAACCACTGCTGCCGGCAATGCTAATAATTTAAAGTGTTTGATTTCCATTCGACTATCAACAATACGTAGCGCGGACTGCGAATTTATTAAGAGCTTAGTGGCCCGAAGCCATTCATTTTATCAACAATGTTGTGTTTCCGACTATTTCTGGCAGTCCGTTTGCATTGTTACTCGTTAACACTAATTAGCGAAGTCGCTAGCTTCGCTCGTTAATTCTGCGTCGGCTCGCTGCGCTCGAGGAAATTTCTTGCTGCAACACTTATGATACAGACAGACCTTCCACATAAAAAACGATCAAGCAAATTATAAGAGTGTAGTATGCGATATCGGTTATCTCGAGAGAAGGTCAATATTATTTTTTCACATCCAAGGAGTCAAGCAAAAAGATCAAGCAATTTATCAGAAAAGCGCTGTTTCTGATGACAAATACTGATTTTCGTTAGCTACGCTCACTTAATCAGCGCAAACATTTCCTCAGAAACGTGACTGAATCAATGTAACCACCAAGAACCACACATCACTTGTAATTTGTGTTAGTATACACTTTATAGGGGTTTTCGTGATTTACTTATTTTAAGAATATTGTTCTTTACGTCCTGCTCAGTACAGATTTTTCCATGGGTGTCTTATCAATTCACTTTCTGGTGATCCTTCACTTGAGAAACTTCTGCAGAACATCAGAAGTGACCTCCTACTTGAGGGTGATAAGATCAAGTAACAGCGATGAAAATAGGCCTATAATGAGCGCAATTTAATTATCTTTCGTTTTGGTCCTACTCCCATCTTTGTAGGTGCTTTGGTTCCAGAGGAATAAAGGTACAAACACACGCACATCATACGTCCTTAATGATGCAGATAACGAGTAATGCTTATTTTAATCACCGGTGGCGTTTTCCCAACATACAGAAAAATAGCATTACAAATGATTGCAATCTTTTAAGTTAATGCCTCCCCAAACGTCAAACCTTAAAAGGCACGTATTGGAGTTAAAAGAGTGCTGAATACCAAATTTCATTCGTTTCTCTTGCATAATTTATTTTGTATGAGCGGAATTAGTTAGTAGTCAGTAGCAGGAGCCTATAGAAAACAACTAGGAGCGTGTGTGGCTGGTCTATGTTAGGAGTGCTTAATTTAGTATGATGTGCTAACGCCCGAAGGAGCAACAATACTGCGCTAAGTTGTCTAGTACGCGAAGCAGACGTGTGCTACGAAAGCAACGTTCTGTTATTATTACTTTGGTATTGTTTCCATGTTAAACACTTATTGTTTACAAACAAAGGACCGAAAATTATCCTTGAGAACGTGACGCACACCTCTAATCATCTCATGCAGGTGGCGACCTCTGGTAACAAATTTGTACACCACTATAGTCGCTCCTGACTTAACACTGTAGTGGAAGTTACCGAGACACGCTCGGCTTCTGATAGTAGTCAGTAGTCAGCTGAAATCAACGATCTTCACGCATTTTTATCACTATTCCTTGTCAGGGCACAAAGACCGCCCATTTTCAACAATTGTCAAGCTGTTTCGCCGCATAGGTATTTATCCTCATCATCGAGAAATAAGCTCAATTCTGGTTTCAGATAAAGTACCAAAGCTAGTGGCATGTAACAACAATGCAGGAGTTAAATAATGACTTTCTTACAATGAAGTTACAATGAAGTGTGACAATTATTGAACTTGGCGGACGGACCCCTAGCATGGTCCTTAATATGAACTTCAAAACAGAGCTCGTATCCCCATACTCACAGCCGTGAAGGTACACGAATAAAAACGGATTAGTGTTCACTCGAACTATAATTTGAACTCCAATACCAGGGAACAAGTTTTTGATCAATGGTTATGTCAGAAAGAAAGTCTGTTTCGTGTGAGTGGGTATATGTGTATTTGAGTGCATTTATTGTGAAACAAGCAGACTCCTAGTTAAGACATTTTTTTTGCCTGTGTTTGTGTTTGAAGGTCGTTTGAGGTGTTATTTCTAGTTATACCACGCGCCATGGCTGTTTGCTGTGACGTGCATATCACGTGACTGGGCTAGTCCAATCAGACGGCCAAACAGCCGTTGTTCTCGTTCGTCATTGGCTAACTCATGGTGACGTCACGGCAAACAGCCATTGCGCATGAGTATTACATGTTCATTTTGTGTATGCATTTTTATCTTTCAATTTTGTAGCGTTTTGCTGTTTATGCGTCTATTTTGTGTGTGTTTTTGGGTTTACGTTTTGCGAATTGCAGTTCAAATTATAGTTCGTTGTGTTCGAGTGAACTCTAATCCGGATTTATTCGTGTACCTTCACGGCTGTGAGTATGGGGATACGAGCTCTAATGTTTTTTTTTCTAAACGGTGAAGCCTTTTTTTGTTCAGTTAATTTGTTCGCTTCCTTTTTATTGCAATTGCTACGGGCTGGTCTATCATCTGTACAGTATGTGCAATGTCCACCCAATTTTGTTTACGAAAAAAACTGAGAATTAGAAATGCGTGTAATTAGGCTCATGTTCCGCCCAATCTTCGTCCCATGGCAATTCTCTTATGGCAACGCACTAGCGTGTGTCTAGATTCAGCATGTGTCATTTTGATGGGCAGTTGGTTTTGCATTGTTGCAGGCAGATGCAATATCGTGGCAAACAATCACGGAAACAATCACGTTATGGTCGCCCAATTTTCAAGCAGACTTCGCACCCTACGGTTTAAATCTTAAGATTTAAGCGAACATCGGGACCGTTTCACTTTGATTAGAGCTGGAAGGCCGACAATGCTAACTCGAATACGATACGACGACAAGCATCGTTGCATCTTGTTCGAGTGAGTTCTAATCCATTTTGTGCGCCTCGTCTCTTATGATTGTACCATTGTTACACGTTGCAGCACTGTGACGTTTTTTTTTGTTAGCCTCTCCGCCTCCTCCGCACTTGGGTGCCCTCTTAGTCTCCAACAGAGTAGGTGTGATGGGTTTGAGTACAGGATATGCACCAGAACCACAGCAGAATCATGAACTAGTGTGCTGAAGTTGGAGTGGAAGCTGACTCGTTCTTTAGGAATTGTAGATACGGTGTAGTTGTGCATGGGAGTCTATTGAAAGTGAGTTTATGTATTAGGAGCTAGGGTGGGCGCATAGCCCTAAGGCCCTAATAAAAGCGCATTCATTCATTCTTCCGCCTCCTCCGGTCCAGTTTTTGAAAATTACCGTGCTCAAACGAACTCTAATATACACGGCCGGCCGTGTAAATAACTAATACCAACAAATTATTGTAACAAATTTCACCACTCCTTTTGGTTGTTAAATAAAGATCCACCCAAAGCCAAAACTGGTAAGAGAAGCCGCCAAGTTTACAAAAAGGTAAATAAAGATATAGACACACTAGTGTGTCGCGCCAAGTTAGGCAACAAACATTACATCAAGGCAATTGTCGAGGTTGCAAACCATTGTAGCGCGATGCCATAGCGTCAGTGTCTTATATCCTGAGCAGAGTTGGGCACAATGGAGGTACTTGGATAAAAATAATACTGCAGTACAAAAAGCTTAAATTGTGTTGAAGTCGAGAGCAATGGCCCACCTGACAAAAACTAACTCGTGTAGGAATGCCAGCTAAGCTACTTTTAATACAAATCTCTCCCTCAATAACGTTGCAAATATGTAACCACCTAGCTAGCTAATTCTAGTCCGCTCATCCCCATGTTAATTTCCATAGGGTGATTATTCATCGATACCGAGATAACGGGAAGGCTTCCAGCTATGAAATTGGACGAATTGGTGCAGTACAATACGAACTGCGTACCTTTTATGGTTTGGAGCCTGGGGGTGTAACGGGGATGGCGTGGGAGGGCGCGTAAGTACGAAAATATTGTTATAACCATTGTTAGTATTCTCGGCATCGTCTCTCATTGGTCGGCCAAAGTTCGGACAATGACAACGTGTATACTGACGTGCGTGCTTAGACACACACTAGTGTACCACGATAAATCTAAACAACGTTGCCAAAGAAATTGTATTCTCGTCCAATTCACAAAAAATAAACAAAATGTAAAAACAAAGGAAAATAAATAAAGCCAAAAACTGGTAAAGAGGCCACCAAGTTGAGAGTGGTTCGGGCCTTCAAATGAGTGATATCAACACACCAAAACTAACTAAATAAATTAAATAAATACCGGAAGAAAGCAAGCTTATGACAGTAACCAGTTCACAACAAAACATGCAACGAAACCACTTTAACACTGAGCCAGATCGTATTGTCTTTTTAACTGCTGGTTGAAGGTGCTGTCACAACACTTTCTGGGAGTGTGTTCCAAAAATTAATGGCTCTCACAGTGAAGCAAGACTATCCACCAATGGTGCGGATTCGTGGTTTCGTCAACTTCATTCTGTGTCCTCATGTGTGTATGACAGTCGAGTGTTGAAAAAACTGGTCGACAGGGAAAATCACTTTGCCAGACAGAATTTGACTGGTCTTGCTATGGTCACCTCTTAAACGCCTATCAACAAGGGTTGTCAGGTCAAGTCTTTCAAACGTTCTTCGTAACACAAACCCTTCAGCGAAGAACAGTGCCTGGTGACGGATCTCTGAACGTGTTCCAACCTGTAAATATCACCATTGTAATAGGGTGACCAGGCGTGTACACAGTATTCAAGTTTTGGTCGGATAAACGTCATATACAATCTCCTTGTATTCGTAAGTGTCCACGATTTGAACATTGACTTTAGTATAAAAAACGTTTTCCGAGCATCATTGACAACTTGTTGCACCTGATTATAGAACTTAAGTTTGTTGTCCACAAGGATGTCTTTCACGGCGGTGTGTTCTTGCAACTGATGACCTGACAAGTAATAGTGAAAATCAACAGCTTTGCGTTTGCCAATACGTAAAATAACACATTTCTCTGGGTGAAACTTCATTTTATTGTCAGCTGCCCATTATTTCACCGATCAAGGTCATCTTGAAGCTGCTGGCAACCTTCAAGTGAATAAGATCTGTTATAAACTTTAAATCAACTGCATGCAGGGCGGTCCACAAAAAACTGACGACCCAACATTTTCTAAGGCCAACTTTTTTAGTTAGCGCCCCTCAAAACCAGGAGAGGACGGAAATTAAATCTAATAAAACGGGAAGATTTCTGTCCTCTCCTGGTTCTGAGGGGTGCTTACTAGAAAAGTTGGACTTAAAAAATGTTGGGTCGTCAGTTTTATGTGGACCACCCAGTCGTCAGTATTTTCTGGGGGCAATTGAAGAAATGAACTTAGTGACGTCACTAATAAATAAGCTGAACAGCCATCCGCTGAGAGTGCCACCTTGAGGAATGCCACAATTGTTTTCTGCAAAGTCACTTGACTCTGCCCCAATAACGACTCTGTGACGGCGACCCTTCAAGTAGTCACAAATCCAATTGGACAAAGCCATATTTATTCCTGAATTTTTAAGTTTAAGAGTAGTACGTCATGTGGCACAGTACCAAACGCATCTACGAAATCAGTGTAGACAATGTCTTTGTCAAGATTCTTTTTCCAGTCATTGATTCCAGAATGACAAATTTGTCGCACAAGATCTCTTCTTTGTGTATCCGTGTTGTGAAGACTTGCTATCAGGTGCAGGCTGATCTTCTAGAATTGTAGCAAGAATTATTTTCTCCATCACTTTTGCAACAACCGAAAGAAGGCAAATAGGACGGTAATTTTTACGGGTTAATCTACACTCTTTTTTGTAGACCGGAGTGATGTGAGCAGTTTCCCACTGTGTGGGAACTACACCAGTGTCAATAGAAGTCTGAAAAATTTTTGCTAATGGGGCAGCAACAGTTTCAGCACACTGCTTCAGGAACAAAGGGTTAAAACCGTCGGGGCCAAATGACTTGGTAGTATTTAACCCATGGAGGATACTCTTAACTGTGTCACTTGTGACTGTGATTCCATGCTGGACATCAGTTGGTATTTTCAAGCTGTCATAGTCAATAGCTCAAACGGATCAGACCGTGTGAAAACTTCGACAAATTCCGTACCAATAGCAGCAGGCTGAGTCACAATATTTTGATTTTCAGATTTGACACCTGCAATGACATTAAATCTTTAAAGTGCTTATACAAAAGGTTAGGGTTATCGACCACATTGTCCATCATTTTGGCCTCTGCTTCAACTTTTGCAGATCGTATGCTGGTAGTATAGTATTATTCCTGTCTCTTATATAATTCTCCCAATTAGTTGGAGTAGGATTCAACTTCCATATTTTCCATATTTCTTTTTTACGTTTAAGTTAACTTGATATTCCCTTTTTCATCCAATAAGGAAGAGAGGTTTTCTTTTTAGTAGATTTTTCTGGTACACAGGCTTCAATTACTGTTTTCATATTCTTTGAAAAAATTTTCCATTGTTCATTGACATTAGGAGTATCAAGTAGCTCATCCCAGTTGACGGATCTGAAGATATTATTAATCAACGTGTAATCAGCCTTGGACAAGTTTCTAATGTTGTTCGGAATTGGTGAAACTACATCTTTCCCCACATCAGAACTCCAGTGAACAGAGTGGTGATGACTGGTGCCTAAACGACGGTCAATGTAATATTGGTTGAAACCTTGAGAGTTGTTGGTTATTAACAAATCCAACGTATTTGATCGTTTATTTTGGGCAAATTCTCGTGTATTCTTGAACGGTTTTGTTAGTAATTGACTTTTTAGCTGATCGTGACCTTATGTGTAAGGTCATGATCAGCTAAAAAGTCAATTACTAACAAAACCGTTCAAGTGTGCCGTAAAAAAGGGGGTTATATGATTGCAGTTTCACTTTACTTGTTAAAATGTACACGGATAAAATTTGGATGATTTTTAATTGAAATAATCAAATGTACAATTGAGAAAATTGCATCTATTAAGTGCTGTTGTGCTTTACGTTTGAAATATATGATAGGTAAAGCACAACAGCACTTAAACAGATGCAATTTTCTCAATTGAACATTTGATTATTTCGATTAAAAATCATACAAATTGTATCCGTGTACATTTTAAAAAGTAAAGTGAAACTTCAATAATATAACCCCCTTTTTTACGGCACACTTGACGTTTTTGTTAGTAATCCGTGTACTTTTTGTACGGCTATGGCGTCATGCTACAAAGGTTTATGCATGCATTGTTGCTGGCCACTTTGAAACAATTCAACTCAGCTTTGAAAGCCTGCATTTACGAAATAAATACGCCATCCTATCGTTTCTAGCTGCAAATTTCGAGGCTAACAACGTAGCTTAGTTTGGTTTAAATCTATATGCGTTTAGCTGAAACACGGATTCTTTCAATTATTTATTCAGGAGCCCTGGCCCGTAGCCGTATACGCCCCATCCTACTCTAGTATACATAATTCTACACTACTTACACGCCAACTTACTCTACCAACAGCATCTCCTACACCCCACGATCACTACTCTGCTCGACTACATGCATGTCCCTATGTTGCGTTACATCATCCCTGTCTCTCCTTTCACAACACTTGGGCACAACGCACTCCTCTGCGGATTCTTTCATTTTACCGTTCAACAATCAACTTTTTATCAAAGACATAACACGTGGACGAAGAATGAATCTGGAGTTTGCTGAGTGGCATTGTTCCCTAAATACAATGGTTAAAACAATGTAAAACAATCAAAATGATCGTTTAGGGTCCCGTAACTCCGGAATGGATGGACCAATCGAAAAAGTGGTCCCTGTAAGGTTGAAGCCCAGGGAAATTTCTGGCTCAGATCATGTTTCAGATTTTAGGTAGGTGCAGTAGTTTTTTTCTGAAACCGTGTCACACAAGAAGAAGAAGAACAACAACAACAAGTGAACAGTTTTCAAATTTCCGTGTAACTCCCTACTTTTACTCTTGCACGGAATTGCATAAAAGTTGGTGTAAAGTTAGGAAATGTTGCTATCTACTATCTGGCCAAGTTTGGTCGAAATATATTGAATAGGAACGGAGAAATTAATAGTTTTAGTTTTGCTGGAGAGAGGACTTCAGTCATATATATAGCCGATAGCCGTGTATGATCAAGTTTGCAGAATATTGCGTGTGTGGGATAGGAAACTCATCCACCCATTTTATGTCAGGGTCGAAAGATCGGCAACCATCGTGTACAGTGGCTTAGCTGTAAGGATGAAGGCAGCTCGAGAGGGGGACATTACTCAGAAGTCAGATGACAGACCGGTTGAGGTGCTGACGTACGTACTAGGACGAAGCGAGAGAGTGCAACGTACGTTCACAGAAAATGGAGTGAAGTGCTTCTTGAGATACCCTCCCAACCTCAAAAAGATGCTGAGGCATCCACGTCCGAAGAGGACCGTGCACCCCTCCCCCCACACCCACTCTCCCTCTCCCCCACCCCCCTCACCTCCCGTGGCACCCCCTTCCCAGGCTATTCAACGCACGCATCGTTACCCCACCCGCCAGAAGTACAGGAACCCAGCCGAGGCACCAGTTGTGAGTGCACCATCTCCCCCACCCCCTTCCCCTCCACCTGCTGAGTCCTTTCCAACACACTTGGGCGGAAGGAGTGGTGTGGTCTACTGTGTCCCATGCGGCCAGCGCAAAGTCATCTACATTGGCGAGACCAAGAGACAGTTGCTCGAGAGGATAGGCGAACACATCACAGCTGTAAAGAGGGGAGACATTCTCAACGGCATCGCCAGCATGTCAAACATCAGCAGCACCAGATTGCTTGGAATGCCACAACAGTTTTACTTTCCTCCAATTCTCTCCAAGGAGGGCATCTGAGGGCCCTTGAATCTCTGGCCATTCTTCGTTTCAAGGGCAAGAAGGTTCCACTCATGAACCTGACTGGAGCCTCCCACGTGTTGATGGAACAATCAGTAGGTTCTGATGTGAAAGCCAAGCTTGACAAGCAGTGGGGCTTAAGAGAGTAATTGCGTAATTGTGTATAGATGAGTGGTTCTCTCACTCGCGCGTCGTCTGCTTGATAATAGCCACAACCATGTAACGTTCGTTTTCAAAGTTTTGTACCTCGTTGCGTTCTGAAGAAGGTGAACGGCCTCTTGTTTTTCACCGAAAATTTAAATGAGGGAACTTTTGGTATTTTACTGAACTGAAAAAATTTGGCGGTAGGTGGTATTGTGTAATTCTTGCTGGATCCTCCTGCTTCTTCGTGATTATGTCAGGGTAATTGAAATCGCCACATATAATCAAGTCATGCTTGGCCTCCCGTGTTCCTACTTGTACGGCTTGTAGAGCGTCTCCTTCTTCTATAGCAGAGATATCTGGAGTTTTACAGCAGCATCCAACGGTAACATGATAGCCACTCGTCGGGGGCACTTCACAGCAGATTGTTTCTCAAAGTCCACGCTGCGAAATTCGTGTTTTAACCACAGAACTGCAAATATTCGCTTTAACATACATGAGGACTCCCCCTCCACCTCGAGCCGCTCTGTCAGCTTTGTATAATACATATCCTGGAATGTTGACAGCAGCATTTGGCACCGAGTTATCGAGGAATGTCTCGGCTGCGCTCACAATGTCAATATCTTGACTGAGAACAATAAAACGTAGTTCGTCAATTTTGTCTAAAATTCTGTTGCAATTCAAGAATACGCACTTTAAAGTTTTGTGACTCATTAATCAGTTGGTGATGCGGCTCCTCCGCCGTTCGTGAGAGCTGAAAGCTTTCGGAGCATGCCATAAAAAGGTAAAATTAACGATCCTTTGGGCCACACTACAGGGTTAGACACATGGGTGTACTTTCGTCATTCGTTTCATTACAAAATGACGAATACTCTTGATACTTTGTCTTGAGCTTGGTTGCTTTAATTGTAATCTGAGAAGATTAGAATACATCTTCCTCTACAAAGGGTTTAAAGGGTTCAAAGAGTTTAACGAGCGTTAACCACTCCTGGTCATCTGCCCGAAGCCCTAAGGCCCTATGTCTGCAACAGCCAGATTCCCAGGTGGTCACCCACCCAAGTATCAATCCAGCCCAATGCTGCTTAACTTCGGGGATCTGACGAGAACCGGTGTTTCCAGCACTGCAAGGCCGTAGGGGATCTTCCTCTACATGCTGCTAGCAACAATGTCAGGGGCAAGTCTACTTACAAACAATCGTCGAATTGCTGGGCGGTTACTCTTTACTGCCTGAAGTTTGCTACGAGTAGAGCATCCTATCACAACAGTTTGGCGCTGTTAGCAGGGCTGTTAGTCATTGATGCGTATGAAGCAACTAGCATCCTACCCGGCTTCGCCCGGGGATTTGTGTGAAACGTGGTTGTTTCCCAGTATTTGCTCGGTGCTGCCTGATCGTGCATTGCAACAGTCGATTTTTGTTTGTGTAACACTCCCCCTTTCCACCAATCCCCTCCACTCTCCCCTCCTCCTTTTATCCCGTCCTCTCCCTCTCCTCTTGGTTTCCTTCCCTTCCTTCTCTTTGCTACACGTAGTTGAATGTGGATGGCTATTTGAATTAATAGCAAACACCCCCAGAAATTCTGTTTTAGGTTGACTTAATACGTAATCGTATGCCTAATGGTAACAGCTCACTCCCCCCCCCCC
>JAHWFP010181023.1:92869-103813 GCA_023313725.1 Lithobius niger | reverse complement strand
ATTAATTCATTCCATTCCAATTCCTCCTAACTGTAACACCTAGGAGTGAAATCTTCATAATTTATTCGCCTTTTTGTCTACCCAATATTTCGATCCTTATACCAAAATTATTCTGCAACATTATGTAAGTCGATCTATTATTTACCACCAATACTTTCCTGCTTTTCCCGTATCTTTACAGTCCCGCAAACAGCCTGTGTAAAACCGGAAGGGTTATTTCGCGTGTAAGTCTGGCGAGCGTAAAATTGCAACCTCCACCGCAATAAGTCCAATGGAACCAAATAACCAGCGTCATTTTTACTAGCTAAGCAATAACATCTTTTCCATCAAACCACTGAACTCTCGTCAATACAAGGTCTGAGCTCTGCGTATTGCGCGGCTAACATGGCAAAGGCTAACATGGCAACGCGATGGCAAAGGTTCGTTGCCATTGTTACCATGGCAACGAAACCTTTGTCATTACGGTTAAATTTCAGTAAATCTGACATCGTTTGAGCGAATGCTTACAGCCTTATAATTCGTGACAGTAAGATAGAGAATTCCTCCTTACGAAACAACTTTCCCAATCGCTTCTAAACTCAATTATTGACTCGTTTCGCTGCGAGCTGGCAGGGCTAAAACCACCGCCATATTGGAATTTCTACAGATTTCTAACTTCTAGCTGCGAGGCTGCAAAGGCGAATCTTTGAGTAAACGCGCCCTTATTGTGTGAGTGTTAAAACCCATTTATTCCTGAAAGCACAGGTTTAGGTATATGTGTACTGCATCGTACTCACAGAAGAGTTTTAGTGTTATTAAAATCCCCGGCTGGCTTCACCTGTAGCAGAATTATTTTCCCCGCTTAGTATAGTTGTTTTCGTAAGCGGGGCGTGGAGTTTCTACAGCGCGTCACATCGCCTGCGCTCACGAACGAAAGTCTTTTCCAATTTACCTCAAATGAGTTGTGCGACATTTAAACGTTATGAAGTTCTCCAATTTCTTTCTTATTTTTACTCTCTCTCTCCTTTTGTTCCATTTTCATTTAGAACAAACGCGCTTTGTTCGGCAGCGGCAATAACGAAAAACGAAGAAAATTGTCGTGGTGAAAGTCGGAACAGAACGGCGGCTGGGTTTTCCGTCCATCGCGGGTTTCTTTCCAAAATACCCGTCACTTCTAAGACTCCGCCGGTCGCTTGAACTCCTTATTGGGATTCCGAAATGCAGTCACATTTCATTTATTCTCTACACTTTTATTTTCGCCTTTATATCTCTTTTTTTTCTTCTTATTTCTTCTATTCCTTTCTCGACACTGCTTTCCCATACCCGGCAGTCAGTTCGAACCACAAACGAAATCAAAATTGAGAGAGAGAAGAGGAAAAAAAAATTCGCCAACGAGGGAAAAAAAAAAAAAGAAGAAAGGAAGGATCTCGGTTTCAAGGCGCACCACTCACCGGAAATTATCTTGCTGGAACAGCTTATATTCAAGGCTATTTATTACGGTCGGCGAAAAGCTGGAAAACTGTTTTACCCAGCTGTTGGGCTTTCAACCTAACACCTTCTGCCAACTACAAAGTTGGGAGAAAAGTTCGATTTTGAGTTGGGAAAGGCTCTGGCTTTGAAGGAAGCCGCGTATTAACTTTTAGTTTGAGGCTGCCATCGAACAACTTCAACCCTTCTGATTTTTCATCTAGGCGTAGTGCTGCAGAGTGTACATGTACCATTAGATGATTTTCATCAGGGTGATGACCCCTTTAAAGGCACTGTCAGGGAATGGCACACACTGGAGTTGAGGTGACATTGGCCCGTTTACGGATTGGTCATGCCAAACTTACTTATTGCCTCCTTTTGAGGGGGGTTTTCCTTCCTGAATGTCATTGGTGTCGCGGCCATTTACGGTCCGTGACTTACTTGTTGATGGTCACAGTCTTGATGTTCGCGTTTTCCATCTGCCACGAGACTTAGCGCATAAACTGGGCAATAAGTCTATCCTCCTGTCCGGATTTTTTTTTAAATTTTTGCAGGAGGTACAGGTCTATGATAACATCTAGATTCGGGGGTTTGTTTAACACCTCTGTTATGTATGGCGTAGTGGCCACCCAGACAACTGCACCGTCACTGAGGTTGGCGTTAATGACCTTGCTGTTGATGCGCCATTGAGCTCAATCCCCCCACCCCCGATCCCCGAACTCTTTAACACTTATTGCATGTGTTTTTGCGAACTAGACATTTATCCGTTATGAAATGTTTAACGGTTAAACCAAGATGATAGGTGAATAGAGCGTGTTAATAGAATAAGCAGGATTAGTTTGGTAGCTTTTGGTCCCAACTCAACATGAATACTTCTCTACAAGTACCAGCATGTGTACTCCTAGCTTGGGGTTGGGAGTGAAATTGGTTTGCGACACACATTTTTCGGCTATAACCTAGACTTCAACACACAGTCATTGCCTTAAATGAGACTTGTGGAAACTCTTAGCCTGGAGTTGGTAGTGAAATTGGTTTGCAATCACCACATAGCCATAATCAGAGTAACTCACTTTTTTCGGCTATCACCTTGACTTAACCTCACTGTCATTGCCTTAACTGGACTAGTGGAAAGTCTTAGCCTGGGTCTGGTAGTGAAATCTGTTCGCAATCACCACATATCTATAATCCGAGTAATTCACTCTTTTCGGCTATCACCTTGACTTAACCACATGACCATTGCCTCAATTGAGACTAATGGAAACTCTTAGTCTGAGGTTCGTAGTGAAATTGGTTCGTGTACACCATATATCTATTAACAGTGGAACTCGCTTTTTTCGGCTATCACCTTGGTTTAACCACATGGTCATTGCCTTAATTGGACTAGTGGGAACTCTTAGCCTGAAGTTGGTAGTGAAATTGGTTCGCAACCACCACACATCTATAATCAGAGTAACTCACTTTTTTCGGCCATCACCTTGACTTAACCACAAGGTCACAGCCGTAATTGGACTAGTGGAAACTCTTCGCCTGGAGGTGATAGTGAAATTGGTTCGCAACCACCACACATCTATAATCAGAGTAACTCACTTTTTTCGGCTATCACCTTGACTTAACCACAAGGTCACAGCCGTAATTGGACTAGTGGAAACTCTTCGCCTGGAGGTGATAGTGAAATTGGTTCGCAATCACCACATAT
This sequence comes from Lithobius niger, assembly GCA_023313725.1. Lineage (NCBI taxonomy): Eukaryota > Metazoa > Arthropoda > Chilopoda > Lithobiomorpha > Lithobiidae > Lithobius > Lithobius niger. The sequence continues at coordinate 100,671 of JAHWFP010181023.1, read as the reverse complement.
CTATAATCAGAGTAACTCACTTTTTTCGGCTATCACCTTGACTAAACCACGCGGTCATTGCCGTAATTGGACTAGTGGAAACTCTTAGCCTGGAGTTGGTAGTGAAATTGGTTCGCGAACACCACATAGCTATAATCAGAGTAACTATCTTTTTTCGGGTATCACCTTGACTTAACCACATGGTTATTGCCTCAATTTGAACGTGTGGATACTCTCAGTCTGCGGTGGGTAGTGAAATTGGTTCGCGATCACCACATATCTTTTATCAGAGTAACTCGTTTGGCTGTCACCTTGGCGTAACCATTTATTTCAACTCTTCTATTCATCTCTCCTATTTATTTCCTCCAGTTTCTTACCTGGATGTCCAACAAAACAAGCTGTTCGAAAACATGTAGGCAGGGTCGTTGAAAGGCAAAAAATGTGGTTATTTTGTTCCTCGTTGTAAGTGAGTTGAAGGGATGTCCTCCACTCACCCTTCTTCTTAGGTTAGGTTCCTCGTTGTGAGTGGCGAAGGGCATGTTCCCCCCCCCCCCCTAGAAACAGCCATGGACATATTAAACGGATGGAGGGGTAAATAAACGGCATTTAGAGCAGATTGTTTAATTTTCCCCTCCGTATTTTACAAATTGTAGCTGCAACCTTAACGTTTTTGGGGGAAAACTAATGCCAAACGCGCCACAGAATTAATTACTATTGCGTCATTATCATTTACAAAGCCATAAAACTCACTAGTTTGAAATTCATTTCACTATATAAATCTGTCCTCCCCTACAGTTCGCAAGTTTAACACAGGATCCTTGAAGCAAGTTAATGCTACACCCATGCAATCCATGGCAAAACATGCTCTGCTAGGTCATATATTTTCTTCTCGTTGCAACGCAAACTGCATTTTTAGATTAAGGGGCTCAATGAATTGGCACGCCAAACTGTTGGCGTTGCGTACCCCTCCTCCCCCACCCCCCAGATCCCCCCATCAGTTATGTTCCCTAGAGACGTGACTGAGGGGAAAATCACGTCGTTTCGCCGGAACAACACATTCTTCTTTCCTGAACCGTGTTTTATAAATACCGACGCTTTTAATTGGAGGGTAATGAGTATTGCGGAAAATTAACGACGTTCTCTATTCGGGGGTTTTTCGAGCAGCTTTACTTATTAATGGATGAGTTGGGAAAAAAGGAATTTGTGAGGATGGAGGGAGGAAAAAGTTGTATTTTTTTAAGTTCAAACTTCAGTTTTGCTCATTTTTAAGAAAAATGACAATCTTCTTACATTATAAACCAAAGTCTCATAGCAGAAATGAAGCAACCGCAACGACCCCCGGAAGGGGAACAATGAAAACGTGCGAGTGTGTCAATTCTTTGGCCTGAAGGTGAAACTGGGACGTTGTTGACCTGAAAAGAAGTTGAAATTCGCACATTGTTACCTCGACCAACAATTTGCTCTGCGCGGTCATCGCAAAGGCATGTCTTAAATGACATCATGTACGAAGGACAGTTATTTTTGGCACGCTACTGGGAGGGGGGATGGGCCTGAACGGGGAATACCCGTTGGTGGGGCAGTGCTTATGTTAGAGCCACTATTTGATTACGATATTGCTTTGCGGAGGGAGAAGATTGACGGTAAGGGGGAGTGTCACACAAAGAAAATTTGACTGTTGCAGTGAACGATCAGGCAACACCGAGCAAATACTGGGAAACAACCACGGGTCAAACAAATCCACGGGCGAAGCCGGGTACGATGCTATTAATAAATAAATTGCACCTCAAAATTGTTGGCCCTGTTCTTCATCCCGTTCGGATCCGATGTGTGCTTTCAGGCATGAGAGATGTCTGCTAAATCAACGATTTCCTTGAAGAATAAAATCAGAATGTAAGATGCGAAGGAAGCAGACAGTCAGATATAATGACTGGCCTTGTGCGAATACATTTTTCGATTGCGAGATTTTCAGATTTGCATGCACCGAGATTCCCAGATTTCCAAGGATTTTAGTGGATGTTCACAGATTTCGATTGATTTGCATGGATATGCAGATTTACGAATATATAGACTTGCACGGAATTAAGCAGATTTGCATGGATTCCTGCCGATTTCCACCGAGATTTGTAGAATTGCTTGGACTTGAGTTGATTGCATGAATTTGTGTTGATTTGCAGATTTACGAATATATGGACTTGCACGGATTTGAGCAGATTTGCATGGATTCCTGCCGATTTGCATGGATTCGCGGATTTATAGATTTATAGATTTGGACCAAGATTTGGAGATTTCCACCGAGATTTGTAGAATTGCTTGGACTTGAGTTGGTTGCATGGATTTGTGTTGATTTGCATGGATTTGCAGATTTACGAATATATAGACTCGCACGGATTTGAGCAGATTTGCATGGATTCATGCCGATTTGCATGGATTCGCGGATTTATAGATTTGGACCAAGATTTGGAGATTTCCACTGAGATTTGCAGAACTGCTTGGATTTGAGTTGATTTGCATGGATTTGTGTTGATTTGCATGGATTTGCAGATTTCTACAGATTTACATATTTGAAGATTGCACGTGGATTTTCAAATTCGAGGTCAGAAGTTGTACGATATTTCAAGGTTTGTCAGACCCCTCGGTCGTCGTGTGCTCCCTCCGTTACGAGGTAGCCTGCCTATCTTCTCACGATTTCTTTCACCAGGATGCTGTCAACAATACAGCGGAAATCACGGGACTCATCGTTGCTCGCCCGCCGCATGGATGCCGAGTGCTATACAGGATGCCGAACAATGAGAGGCCCCCCCCCCCCCCTCCCTATTGTATCGGCAGCCGTTGCTGGCGTTTGAGCTGCCACCATCCTGTGCTAATGCGCCGGACGTTTGTGGGTAGACCAGGCGGACGCCACATTGATTGAGAACTAAGGTCATCGGCCCCAGCTCGGAGCCGGTATGGAGTGGTGGACTGTTCCTGGGACCGTGGCGGATGTCCTTACAGAGGAGCTCCCAAGAAGTTCGTGTCTAGTCCAGACTCCATTATTATAAGTCAAGGTGCGCATGCGTGCCATGACGTGTATTGCAGTATTTGCAGTGTATTGGTGTCATGCTTTGTTTGCCATGTCATGCTTTGTTTGCCATGCATGGTTACCACTTGTTGTATTAATTCATTCCATTCCAATTCCTCCTAACTGTAACACCTAGGAGTGAAATCTTCATATTTTAGTCGCCTTTTTGTCTACCCAATATTTCGATCCTTATACCAAAATTATTCTGCAACATTATGTAAGTCCACTTATTATTTCCTGCTTTTTCCCGTATCTTTACAGTCCCGCAAACAGCCTGTGTAAAACCGCAAGGGTTATTTCGCGTGTAAGTCGGGCGAGCGTAAAATCGCAACCTCCACCGCAATAAACCCAATGGAACCAAATAACCAGTTCATTTTTAATGGCTAAGCCATAACATCATTACCATCAACTATACCACTGAACTCTCGCCAATACACCCTCCCCAGAGTAAACTAACCGTGATATAGGAAAAAAATGAAAGTACCGATCGGTTGTCCATTTCATTATGGGCTTACACTCACAACCTCAATATCCATTGTTCACTCCATTGGTGTCACGAACAGATTGTAGACAGGAGGGTAGGAAGATAAAAGTGACTCAAAAAGCTCCGTGTTAAATTCCATTTTCCCAGGCATAGCATCGATGTGCTCCTTGATCCTGGCACGACTAATTCGAGTTGCTAGAGGTTCAGACAGCATCCTTTTTTTTTTTTCAATATTGTGCTTAAAAATGGATCCCAAGTTTTCAGCCATTCAGATCGGACGAATTAGGGCCACTCTTCATTACCAAGACTATACCTATATTTAAAACACTTAACGCTCGGTTTCACGTAGCATGCTAGACGCGTCGTCCAAGCGTTGCGCTGAACTGAAAGCACGAAGAACGAAAAACCCCAATCGTAGCATTGATTAGTGTATGCGAGATGCACAAAAACGTGATATCTTCTCACTATTAGATTTACCGGTGTTGCAGCGCTAAACGAACATTATTTTACGGTAATGGTGACTATAATTCTTGAAGTCTTCGGACGATTTACTGCTTCGTCAAAGGATCGTTTAACACATTTTTAATCAGTATTGAAAACACCGTAGCGTATCATACAGTACAATACACACGTACATACCTTGGTTGCTCTTCTGCTTGAAATTCATGAAATTAAACCTCCGGAGGCTTTGTTTTGTCGTCGAGTGGACAAAGAGGTAAGTAGCATGAAGCCATTGTTGTGAAAATTTTAATAATTTGATGTCAATGCAGTGTTTTAAGTTTAAAATCCGCCTATCGCGTGTCACACGTACCTTTCACAGTTCAGTCCGCATGCTAGAGCAGTTCATTTTTGGGGTGTAAGTAGCGCGACTGGTAGTAGAATCGGTGGCTAACTGGACGACGCGTCGAATTCTAACGTTAAGCCTTTACATCCAGGTAGCCTTGTCATTACCAAGGAAACACGGAGATTTTTGAGTCACTTTTGTCTTTCTACCCTGCTGTCTTCAATCTGTTCATGACGCCAATAGAGTGAACACTGAATATTGAGCTTGTAAGATTAAATCCACAATAAAATGGGCTTCCTATCGGTACTTTCATTCCCCCCCCCCTATCATGCTTAGTTTACTCTTGGAAGGGGGAGGCTATCATTGTTTGGCACCCCTTACATATAATGAAAGGAGTGAAACCAGCCGGAAATCGTATCAACAGTCCGTACCTGCATTGAGCGTTATTACATTTTACGCTTACCTGCTATTATCATGTCCCACGTTCGAGGTCGTTATTTTGAACCACAACGTTGTCCAAAGCGATCTGAGAAGCGTTTTAGCATCGAGGTAAAAGCCCCGGCCATTACCGGAAGTTGACCGCGATAGCAAACACTGAAAGGCTTCTCAGATCGCTCTGAACAACCTATAACCACCCGTCATGGCTGTTTGCTGTGACGTCCATATCACGTGACTGGGCTAGTCCAATCAGACGGCCAAACAGCCGTTGTTCTCGCTCGTCATTGGCTAACTCATGGTGACGTCACGGCAAACATCCATTGCGCATGGTTTAGTGGTACAAATAACAAATAATGACTTAGAACGTGAGAAATGTTAATGTTCAGCGCGAATTCCAGTGATCATAATAGCAATTATTAAAAAAAAAAAAAAAAAACAACTGTTCAACTGTTGTGGCTGGTTTCATCACTTTCATTATCTACATACCCTGTATCCACGCGGCGTGCGATCGACGGAAAACGAGCCCCTTTATTCCTAATTATTATATTGGATGCGATTCAGCACATCGAGAGAGTCACGTAATGCGATAAACTCTCAAGTACACAGACGTTTTCCTTCCTTCTTCACATCCGCAAGCCCCTCCCCCCCCCCCTCCCCATCGCATTTGCCTGTTAAAACTTACCTTTGGATTTATGAAATTGGGGAAATTTAAACAACACAGCCGAAAAGAGAGGAATGTAACAACTTGCTGTTATCTTCGGAAGCAGTGTAACTGTTGCAACAGTGCCCCAACTGACGAATCGGTCTTCCAATAAATTAATTAAACGGGACCGAGTGCGGGCCTAAGATTAACGGCGACATCGCTGGCCTTAATCAAGCCCAACCGCTGCCTACGTCACTTGGCGCTCGTGCTCCATTTCGCCAAAATGGCCGCCATAAATCGTGTCTCCGTCGTATATTAGGTGCCGCAGAAACGACGGCTCTATAGCGCGGGCATGATGTGCCGCCTTGCGCTTTGGTAAGCGGTTGACGGAGATATTGGACGAATTTACTACCATACAACGGAATGGAAAGCCTAAAACCCTAATCTCTAGAGCAACCGGCGTAACGCAGTCTGCCTGATGAAACAATGCAACGTCTCTTCGTCGTAATTAGATTCAACAGATTTATTAAATCTCTGCTAAGAGGGATTACGGATTCAAAAGCACGTGGAAACCAATGGGAGCCGACTATACTTGTTGTTAAATAATTATGATATAGCACTTCCTGTCATGTGACTTAACCACAACACACATACACAAATATGCTAAAGCCTTACAGAAAGCAAACATAAACTTTTATATATTTAAGATGAGGTAACCGTAAAGTAAGAAAGTTTATTCCAAGTGACGGAGTAATGACTCACAAGAATAGGAGCTCTCGTGTGGGGTACATCAGTTTTGGAGAGGTTTTAGAATGTTTATTGTATCCACACGGAGCATGCCCCCCCCCCCCTAACACACACACAGTTCAGATTACCACTGTTGGAGATGCCAAGGGATATTACCCAAATTTCCTCGTTTAGAAGAAAAGCGTACGTTTTCTCCAAGCTATGCCCTTCGTGCAACATTATGCAAAGATGGCTAAAATACTGACAGAAATGGATTCACAAGAGGACAGGAAAATAAATATATAAATAAATATGCATTTTACAAATATGCATTTTAAACTTACGATAACTACAAAACTTCATTAACAATATTAAGCTATCAATAACTGATATCGATCATGAACCTGACAAGTTTTCCTTTTATTCCTCTTCATCAAGTCTGTAATTTTGCATGATTTTGTCCCACACAAAATGGAACAAAACGTTGTTCGATATGTTGGAACAAGATCTTAGTGGAACAAGATTTTGTTCCAACATTTCAAAAGCCTTCTGTAAATCGATGAGAGCAGACGTTCCTTCATTTAATGCTTTTGCAACCTTTTCATTAATGTCAGTGAGTGCATCTATAGTACTTTTTTCTTTTGAAAATAGCTAAAAATTGTTTTAAAAACATTCCATTCTTTGTGCAAATATTTTTTTCAATTATCTTGTTTATTACTGGTAAAAATGCAATTAGTATACTATTATTACTAATAAATAATAATATTATAATTTTATTGCAGGATACATGATCGAAGTTCTGCAGAATTTGTGTGAGCAGCAATAAATACATACAATTAAATAAATATACATACAGAGTTACTATATTAATATTTCGTTATCAGTAATATTACTATCATCTTCACTAATCATCTCAATACATCACAATAATATTAATAATAATAATAATATTTAATGCATGAAATAAAGTTTAACATTGAAAAATACCAGAACCCACCCCCTCATAAAAGGCCGTCCTAACGGTATTTCACAAAATGCTCAAAAAACATCAAATCGAGGAGATTTGCTGTGCATCTTCATCCGTTGGCAGATAAGCTGTATAACTAACAAGTTTTCCCTTTGCTGATGGAGTCAATAAATTTATCGAATAGCCTCCGGTACCTTAAGCACCGTTAAATCTTGATGTTGAAGACGTTTGTTTGTGTATGTAGATCGGACACAACCCGGGCCACTTACATGAAAACAATTTCTCGTTATTCACGAACTCCTGGTGATGTATACGTATCCTTTGTAATTCTTTTTCTTCTTCACAAACTATTTGTATTCTGGATCCCTAACTCCTGGTGATGTATACGTATTCTTTATACGTCTTCTTCTTCACGAATTCCTGGTGATGTATATACTTATTCATTGTAGGCCTACTTCACTTCTTCTTTGTTAACTCCTGGTGATGTATGCATATTCCTTGTACTGCATTTCTTCTTCTTCACGAACTCCTGGTGATGTATATTTATTCTTTGTACTTCACTTATTCTTCACGAACTTCTGGTGATGTATACTTATTCTTTGTACTTGACTTCATCATGAACTCTTGGTGATGTATAAGTATTCTTTGTGCTTCACTTCTTCTTCTTCACAAACTCCTGGTGATGTATAACTATTCTTTGTACTTCACTTCTTCTTCTTCACA